>NW_026469816.1:17500-39463 GCF_026875155.1 Cherax quadricarinatus
GGCAACTCCCTGAGGTATGGAAAATGGCAAATGTAGTCCCAATTTTTAAAAAGGGAGACAGACATGAGGCACTAAACTACAGACCTGTATCACTAACGTGTATAGTATGCAAGGTCATGGAGAAGATCATCAGGAGGAGAGTGGTGGGGCACCTGGAAAGAAACAAGTGTATAATTGACAACCAGCACGGTTTCAGGGAAGGAAAATCCTGTGTCCACAAACCTACTAGAGTTTTATGACAAGGTGACAGAAGTAAGACAAGGAGAGAGGGGTGGATCGACTGCATATTTTTGGACTGCAAGAAGGCCTTCGACACAGTTCCTCACAAGAGGTTTCTGCAAAAGCTAGAGGATCAGGCACACATAACAGGAAAGGCACTGCAATGGATCAGAGAATACCTGACAGGGAGGCAACAACGAGTCATGGTACGCGACGAGGTGTCAGAGTGGGCGCCTGTGACAAGCGGGGTTCCACAGGGGTCAGTCCTAGACCTGTGCTGTTCTTTGGTATTGTGAACGACATGTCGGAAGGGATAGACTCAGAAGTGTCCTTGTTTGCAGATGAATGCGAAGTTAATGAGAAGAATCAAATCGGATAGGATTCAGGCAGGACTACAAAGAGACCTGGACAGGCTACAAGCCTGATAGCAATGGCTCCTTGAATTTAACCCTGCCAAATGCAAAGTCATGAAGATTGGGGAAGGGCAAAGAAGACCGCAGACACAATATAGTTTAGATGGCCAAAGACTGCAAACCTCACTCAAGGAAAAAGATCTGGGGGTGAGTATAACACCGAGCATATCTCCTGAGGCGCACATTCAATCAGATAACTGCTGCAGCATACGGGCGCCTGGCAAACCTACGGATAGCGTTCCGATACTCAGTAAGGATTCGTTTAAGACTCTGTATACCATTTACGTCAGGCCCATACTGGAGTATGCAGCACCAGTTTGGAATCCACACCTAGTCAAGCACGTCAAGAAATTAGAGAAAGTGCAAAGGTTTGCAACAAGACTAGTCCCAGAGCTACGGGGATTGTCCTACGAAGAAAGGTTGAGGGAAATCGGCCTGACGACACTGGAGACAGGAGGGTCAGGGGAGACATGATAACGACATATAAAAATACTGCGCGGAATAGACAAGGTGGACAAAGACGGGATGTTCCAGAGAAGGGACACAGACACAAGAGGTCACAATTGGAAGTTGAAGACTCAGATGAATCAAAGGGATGTTAGGAAGTATTTCTTCAGTCATAGAGTAGTCAGGCCGTGGAATAGCCTAGAAAGTGACGTAGTGGAGGCGGGAACCATACATAGTTTTAAGGCGAGGTATGATAGAGCTCATGGGGCAGGGAGAGAGAGGACCTAGTAACAATCAGCGAAGAGGCGGGGCCAGGAGCTGTGAATCGACCCTGCAACCACAAATAGGTTATGAGTAAACACCCTAACCACAAATAGTACACACACACACACACACACACACACACACACACAAACGCTCTGTCAGTTTCCCTAAGGGAAACCCTTAACGTCTTTCTGCTGATATATATTGAAACTCAGTAACAATGTTGTCAGGTCTGGTGGACACAACTTTAACAATGTTGTTAAGTCCTGGTGGACACAACTTTAACAATGTTGTTAAGTCCTGGTGGACACAACTATTAACAATGTGTTAAGTCCTGGTGGACACAACTTAACAATGTTGTTAAGTCCTGGTGGACACAACATTAACAATGTTGTTAAGTCCTGGTGGACACAACATTAACAAGTTGTAAGTCCTGGTGGACACAACATTAACAATGTTGTTAAGTCCTGTGGACACAACATTAACAATGTTGTAAGTCCTGGTGGAACAACATTAACAATGTTGTTAAGTCCTGGTGGGCACAACATAACAATGTTGATAAGTCCTGGTGGACCACAACATAACAATGTTTGATAAGTCCTGTTGACACAACATAACAATGTTGCAATCCCTGGTGGACACAACATTAACAATGTTGTTTTTTTTTTTTTTATTAAGTTCCTGGTGACACAACATTAACAATGTTGTTTAAGTCCTGGGGACATAACATTAACAATGTTGTCATGGCCCTGGTGAACACAACAATAACAATGTTGTTAAGTCCTGGTGGACACAACAAAACAAATGTTAAGTCCTGGTGGGACACAACATTAACAATGTTGTTATCACTGGTGGACACAGCATTAACAATGTAGTTATGTCCTGGTGGACACAACATTAACAATGTTGTTATGTCCTGGTGGACACAACATTAACAATTTGTCAAGCCCTGGTGGACACACCATTAACAATGATGTTAAGTCCTGGTGGACACAACATTAACAATGTTGTTTAAGATCCCTGGTGACACAACATTAACAATGTTGTTAAGTCCTGGTGGACACAACATTAACAATTTGTTAAATCCTTGGTGGACACAACATTAACAATTTGTTAAGTCCTGTGGACAGCAACATTAACAATGTTGTTAAGTCCTGGTGGACACAACATTTAACAATGTTGTTAAGTCTGGTGGCCACAACATTAACAATGTTGTCAGGCCTGGTGGACACAGCATTAACAATGTTGTAACATTCCTGGTGGAACACAACAGAACAATGTTGTTAAGTCCTGGTGGACCACAACATTAACAATATTGTTAAGTCCTGGTGGACACAACATTATACAATGTTGTTAAGTCCTGGTGGACACAACATAACAATGTTGTTTAAGTTCCTGGTGGACCACAACATAACAATGTTGTTTAAGGTCCTGGTGGACAACAACATTAACAAAGGTTTAAGTCCTGGTGGACACAACATTAACAATGATGTTAAGTCCTGGTGTACACAACATTACAATGTTGTTTAAGTCCTGGTGGACACAACATTAAACAATGTTGTTTAAGTCCTGGTGGACACTACATTAACAATGTTGTTAAGTCCTGGTGACACAACATTAACAATGTTGTTTAAGTCCTGTGGACACAAAACATAACAATGTTGTTAAGTCCTGGTGGACACATCATTAACAATGTTGTCTAAGACCTGGTGACACAGCAATAACAATGTTGTTTAAGTCCTGGTGGACAACAACATTACAATGTTTATTAAAGTCCGGTGGCCACAACATTAACAATGTTGTTAAGTCATGTGGACACAACATTACCCATGTTGTTAAGGTCCTGGTGGACACAACATTAACAATGTGTTAAGTCCCCCCCCTGGTGGACACAACATTAACAATGTAGTTAAGTCCTGGGGACACAACATTAACAATGTTGTTTAGCTCCTGGTGGACACAACATTAACAATGTTGTTAAGTCCGGTGGACACCATACATAACAATGTTGTTAAGTCCTGGTGGACACAACATTAACAATTTTGTTAAGTCCTGGTGACACAACATAACAGTGTTGTTAAGGGTCCTGGTGGACACAAACATTAACAATTTTTGTTAAGTTCTCTGGTGGACACAACATTAACAATGTGTTAAGTCCTGTGGACACAACATTAACAATGTTGTTAATTCCTGGTGGACACAACATTAACAAGTTGTTAAAGATGAGTAAACACTTGCAATAGTCTAATATAATATTATATAGTATATATTGTAGTCGTGCTATAACACAACCACACACACAACACACCCACACAGACCAACCACACACACAGAGGGGGCACAACACACAACACACACACACACACACACGCAACTCAACACAGACACACCCCACACACACACACTACGCAGACACAACACACACACACACACACACACACACACACGCGCGCGCAGACACACACACACACACACACACACACACACAACACAGTCACACACACACACACACACACACACACGCAGACACACACACACACACACACACACACACACACAACAAACACAGACACACACACACACACACACACACAGCACACGCGGAGACACACACACACACCACACACACACACCACACACACACACACACACACACACAACACGACACACTCACACACACACACACACACACAGACACACAGACACACACAGAACACACACACATAACACAACACACACACACACACACACACACACACACACACACCCAACACACACACACACACAACTGAGGTAGTGCAAAAACTTCATTATGGAAAATAATTGAGATGTCTTCATCATCGTGTCCCGCTACTTCCATCAATACACATGTATTATAAAGAGTGTGCAATACTCCTAGCACAAGATACTACATTAATTTTAGTAGCTATCAGCTTTGATTTAACCTATCCTAATTGAAGCAATGCTAGTTTCTCACCTGGTTTTAGAAAGACACATAAGCAAACCTCTAGGAAGTTACTAATTAGAAATCTTTCGGTCTTGGACAATGATCACTTCTAACAACCAGAGTTAAAAAGACAGTAATGTATAGGAAACAGTGAAGTGTGGGTAACGCATGGTGACCTGAAAAGATTGTCATAATATGGATGAGGACAGGTCGACAGTTGAATTACGTGACTCCCTGTTCGTTAGGTATCTGTCGTTTTGCCTCCTGAGTTACCATGTAGCCAATGTTTCAGTTTTTTTTTTTTTTGTAGTTTCCAGTATTATGTTTTCTAGGTGTCTGTGACGGCAAATAGCGAGGCTCCAGACATCGTCTGCGTCTAATGTGCTTCTTCGGTGAGGAACGACCTGTGCTTTATCCCAGTTTATCAATGTCCGTAGAGTCCCTGTGGATTACCACGGTACCTTAATAGTCCTCTGTTGCTGGCGTCTCGATGTTCGTTGAGGCCGAACAAAAATATTTCTTCCCTTTTTTATATAAATTTCTTTCTTGAGACAGTATCCCCCACAGGGGATGTGTAGGAACGCCCCCGCTGTGGAATGATAGAGGTGTGGGGGGCTACGTCCTCCTAGTGAAGTCTTTGATAGATGACTGTGCTGGAAACATCTATACTGCTCTTAAAGTAGCTTTTGGTATTCAGGCAACATCGTCACATGGGACTCTATGACTGCTTAAAGGGACTTTTCCATGGGGAATTTGTTGGGATAGTTTGGCGCCTTGAACTGCGAGAAACTCTCAACAGATGAATGGTTCAGAGAACGAACCGACATGTTGAGAAGAATTAGCACCAAGTGCAACTCTGGGTATGCGTTTATACTGAGGAAACGTTTCGCCACACAGTGGCTTTCAGCAGTCCATACAAAGGAGAAATCTTGAAGAACAGGAGGAGAATGAAGGTAATCAGTCCCTCAACCTTGATTCTATGTGTCATGTCCATTCAAGGTTGATGGACTGCCACAAATCGACTCAAGGTTTGAAGGCCTGATTACCTCATTCTCCTCCTGTTCTTCAAGATTCTCCTTTGTATGGACTGATGAAGCCCTGTTGTGGCGAAACGTTTCCTCAATAAAATACCCAAGAGTTGCACATGTGGTCTAATTTATCAACTCATCAACAGGAAAGCCATAAGTACATCTCTTCATCTCTTTCAGTGCGGGTGTATTGGCACGAACTGAAGTGTATAATATCGTCCCGGTTGAAAGGTTTTCTATACACTTTGAAGAGAAGTTTGTTATTGTAGGGAGACCTGCACAGGAGGACGTCGAGCCATCAATAAAGTTTAAACTTCAACTCGGAAAAAGATGGCAAACTTCCTTTCCTCGACGTCCTCCTGTGCAGGGCTCCCGACAGTGACAAACGTTTATTCAAAGTGTATAGAAAACTTACCAATAAAGTCGATCTTATTCACCTCTCTTATTCACCTCCGCCTTCATGTGTGGTCCTCTACGATGAGCTACTCAAATCGTGTGAAGATCAAACCAACAGAGCGACTAGTGAAACACTCATCACCCAAACTAGCACTTCCAACTGCCGCTAGGGGTAGCTTACATGTCAAGTTATATGCGATTTTCTCGCTAAATGAGGCCTTCATTGCCTGCAATGACGCTATCGAGGCCGAGAAACTGATCACTACTACTATTGTTGCACGGGGATTCCAAGTCATGTCTTTCCAGCCCTGAGGGCCAGGAGGACTGTCTTCCTCAAACGACGTGACATGCTGATTACTACTCAACCCATCGATGAACTCAGGACTTCAATAGAAGATCAGAATTCCTGGGCTACTGTGGAACATACCAAAATTCCTATGTGCTTCGTCAAGCTGAAGATCACACCTTTACTTGATGTGAATAAGGCAGCCAAAGCTCTTGTTGACGGATATGGCATCTTCTGTTACTATATCAACCCAAGCCACATCGAAGCCGAAAGATATCAACACATCACGCAATGCTGGGACTGTTGTTCTTACCTGCACTCCAAGGACTGCATTATCATAGACAAAAAATTCTGGTCGACCTTTGGCTGTGAAAGACACGACTTCAAGGCTTCAAGGCATACTTCACGACGGCTCAATGTAAATGCCTGAATTGCAAGAGCGACCGGCACACTCTTGTTGTCAAGTGCCCCACGAGAAGAAAAATCCTCATGAAAAATAAAGTAGACCAAAAGAGTACATCCACAAAGTCTCCATTATATGCTGCCATCACGAAAATTCAGGCAGATACCGCCAAGATCCTCAAGGCCACTGCCCTCTCCCTTCACCAACAACATAGGTGCTCCTACTAAAGTCTATTACTGTATGATGTATGCCCATATGTACAATATGGCTTCACCTTCAACTCCACCATAAAGAGCCTGAGCTTGCTACCACCTGCATCTTCAAAAGACTGAGACTGCCATCCCCACGAGCGCCTTTGTGGGGCGGGGCAGATGGCAGACCAGAGGTCTAGCTTCTCCCTACGAGCCCCGTGAGGGCGGGGAATGTGGCTAGGCCTAGGGACAGTTGGTCCTAAAGATGAGGGGGTACTTGTACCTCCTCCCATGGGAGACTTAGGTCTCGAGACACTCCCCAGATGGGAAGCCAAGGCCGGGTCACCACTACTTGGAAAAGACCCGGGCCGGGAGAATACCGGCGAATAAAAAAAAAAAAAAAAAAAAAAAAAAAAACTCCACCATCAATGAAATCTTCACATTCCACAAGCCAAGCTTCATCTCTGATTTCTCTACCTCTCTATCTCTACCCTCAGAAGGCATAATATTACGTCAAAGAACATCAACCTCGCAGTCTCAATCCCCTCCTCCGAGATGGATTCTCCACCAGAGGACGGTACTCACGCGGAACCAACTCCAGCCAGCGACGAGAGACCCACAAATCCTCACCACTAATGTGCCACCTACTACATCCACTACCACTGCCTCCGACCAGCCACCAACTTCACTTCAACTCTGCCAACCTGCTAAATGCAAAAGGAATATCCGAGGAAGAAGACGCTTTCAACAGTCCCGGACTATGTCCAGCTGGCCAGGTGTAAGCTCTACACAATTGCCAGTATAGTACTGCAATGTACTGCAAAGAATTACACGAGCGACATAAGATGAACTTTCAAGTTTCACCATCGACTACGAAGGTCCATACAAGACACACTTCAAGAACTGTAGCTGTTGGAAGCCACCGAAATTTTATAGCACTCTCAGAAATTTTACGATGAACACATCTCAAAACCGAAATTCAAATCCATCAAAATGGGTTCCCCTTCTTACAAGCCATAACCTCATCGACCATTTAATATCGTATGCTGTCAGTGGCCTGAAACCAACAGAAGAAAAAGAAGAAGACCATTTAATATGAAGTTGAGCTCCACCAGGCGTCTCGGGCCTGCGGCCCAATGCTGGGGACGCAGACCCCAAAAGAATCCTTTAGCGTGTGCCGCCTCTGACCTCCTGACATGTCCACTACCACATGAGGTAATCGTACATGACACGATTGCAAACAAACCATACCACGAGTGTGGTTTAGAACTCCAGACTGACGTTAACACGTGGGTCTGGAGTTTTGAGACTCATCGATCGCGGGTTCTAACCCCACCCATGGTATGGGACGGTACTCGTACCTCTAGCGACACTCCCGCGCCAGGGAGCCAAGCCGGGTCGCCATCTGAAAAGACCCGGGACGACAGTGCCGGCGAATCTAAGATGAATGATAATAATGGAATAAGATGGTTATGGCAGTTATGGTGGTGGTATAGTGATATATTTTATATGATGATTGTGTAGTGATGATTGTGAAGTGATAGTTGTGTACAGCGATCATTGGGAAGTGATAGTAGTGGTACAGTTGAATGAATTGTGATGTATATGATATTGAGTAGTGAAAATTGTGAAGTGATAGTTGTGATATATGACGATGTGGTGTAGTGAGTATTGTGGTAAAGGTTGATGAAAAAAATTTGAGTAGTGATGATTGTGATGAAGTGATAGGTTGTGGTATGGTGATGATTGTGGCAAAGTGATGATTGTGGTGAAGTGGTAGTTATAGTATAGTGACAAATGTAGTGGAGTGCTGATTGTGGTGTAGTGATGTTGAGTAGTGATTATAGTGCAATGATTGTGTAGTGATCATTGTGATAGTGAGATGTGTGGTGAAATAGTGATTGTGGGCTTTTAATTCAATAATGATAGCTGTATAGTGATGACTTTGATAGAGATGATTGTGAGCTAGTGATGATTGTGGTGTGAGGTGTAGAGATGATTTTCTAGTGAGGATTGTATTGTGGGATGACTTGTGTAATCATGAATGGTCACTAGTTTTGACTGTAGTGATGATTTTAGTGTAGTGATCTGTGGTGATGATTTTTGAGTAGTAAGTAATGACGTGAAATAATAACCGTTGTGTGGTGATGACTTAAGTAGTTACTGCGAAAAGATGACTGTTGTGTAGTGACACAACAGTCACCACTACACACAACAGTCACCACTACACACAATAGTCACCACTACACACAATAGTCACCACTACACATTACAACAGTCACCACTACACACAACAGTCACTACTACACACAATAGTCACCACTACACACAACAGTCACCACTACACACAACAGTCACTACTACACACAATAGTCACCACTACACAACAACATCCACCACTACACACAACTGTCCACCACCACCCCTAAAACACAACAGTCACTACTACACACACAGTCAACCACTACTCCAACAGTCACCACTACACACAATAGTCACCACTACACACTACACACAACAGTCACTACTACACACAACAGTCACCACTACACACAACAGTCACTACTACACACAACAGTCACCACTACACACAACAGTCACTACTACACACAACAGTCACTACTACACACAACAGTCACGTACTCACTACGCAACAACCGCTCACCACTACACACAACAGTCACCACTACGCACAACGGCTTCAGTATATAATGGCTGATGCATCTTAGGGCCAGGATAGTACTTCTTAAGCTTCATTGTCGTGCAGTCAAATTTGTTGTAGTAAAATAGTGGAAAAAAACTACTTGGAATAGTAAGAATGAGCACCAGAAGTGAATCCTCTTATATACTTTTCCACAAGTGTAGTTTCCTAAACACTAGACTTACAACTATTGGCTGCCATAATTCGCCATTTTTGTTCAATAAACACTGATATTCATTTAACTTCAGTAACTATAAAATGTTTTTTTTTTGACTGTCTTCAAAATAATATTGACGATGTTTTCTATAACAAGAAAAATACTCTACCAAGTTTCACTCAGTTTAAGAGCAAATTGTGGACAATTATTAACGGGAATAGCTATAAACACTTTCATAAATTGGTAATCAGATCAGCCTCTAAGGAATAGCCTTGTCTGATCGACAATCAACTTTTACTATTGTTGGGTTTCATTTGAAAGAAAGCTTGCAATTTTATTTTGACTTTTGTAAATTTCAATTTGCCAAATTTTTTTTTTTTCGAACAAATTCTTGTTTAATAACAAGAAAATGCATTTTCTGAATTGTTCTTGAAAAGACCCAAATGGTGGGTGTATCATAATCAAAAGTTTTTTTTGCTAATTTTGGGCAGCTGGGTACCAAATTTTTGGATTGAGAGTAATAAGAAAAAATTAATATGCTTCTTACAGGAGTGTAAAAATATTAAATGATAAAATTTGTGTTTTTTTTATATTTAAGCTCAACTTTTACTATTTTGTGGACACATACTCAGCAACTTTTTGCAATTGATTTCTCAGAATTTTTGCTCATTATTAACGAATGTTCGTTACTTGATTAAGTTGTTTTACTTTGATGTAATGTATCCAGGGAAGTATAGACTGAGAACAATTTGCATACCTGGGGTATCTAGAGGAAAGTTATAATGGTAGGAATAGACACCACCGGAATCTATCTTTCACATACACATCACTAACACCATCACTGTACATCTTCACTTCACATCACTAACACCACCACAGTTCATCTCTCTACACATCACTAACACCATCACAGTTCATCTTCACTACACATCACTAACACCATCACAGTTCATCTTCACTACACATCACTAACACCGTCACAGTTCATCTTCACTACACATCACTAACACCATCACAGTTCATCTTCACTACACATCACTAACACCATCACAGTTCATCTTCACTACACATCACTAACACCACAGTTCATCACTACACATCACTAACACCACAGTTTATCTTCACTACACATCACTAAGACCATCAACAGTTCATCTTCGCTACATTATCACATTTCATTTTCACTACACTTCACTTACACCATCAACGTTCCTCACTATTTAACAGTCAAATAGCATAAAAGATTTAAAAGGTAAAAATTATTCTTGTAACCTATTGATCGAATTGTTTCCAAATGGATATGAAGAGAATTTCTCTGGTGCTCCCCGAGACCGACCTTGGTCATCCCTACTGCACCGCAACTGTTAACGGACATGTGAAAGTTGAACTTTCACATTGAATTCTGGATCACACCTCTCCGCATTGACGATAAAATGCTCCATGGATACTGGGCTTATTGAATTTATCACTATAACAAGTTTTCAATGTAGTCGATACTCTAAAGAAACATGCAAGTGCACTGGAACAATAAAACTAAAACTTTACCATCAAGATCTCAACGCAGTATGCGCCATGAGTTTCATGTCTCCGACAGAAGGCGTAACGTAACTCGGGTAGAGACTTTCTATGGACAACACGATGCTGCACTTTACCTTTTCTCGGTCAGGATGCCGTCCTCCACTTCAACGCGAAAAAGGAAGACGGCAATTGTCGAGAGACAAGTTTTCTCACTATCCCATGCGAAGTCTTTGGTCACAAAACAGAAGCCCTTCTAGACACAGGGCTGTCTATGGTGAGTGTGACCACGATTCGTTAGTCCTGACCAACTTGCCAGTGGAACCACAAAAAGAAACCGTTTGAGTTTCAGACTTGGACTGGAACATCGTTTGGAAGAGCTGATTACCACCAACAGACCATTTCCAATATTGATAAACAACCGTCGCTGGACAAGTCACTGTACCGACTTTCATAAAGCAATTAAATTTCGATGTCAACCTAGGCATAATTTCCTAAAAGGAGACCAAAATTTTGTTCTTTATTTTCATAAAAATGTCTTGCACGTCCTCGTATGAAAACCAAAACTATGTGCAAGACAGAAACAGAAGAATTGAGGTAGCGACTGTGACAGAAAAGTACAGAAACACCGGTAAAAATTCGTCATTTTACCAGAGTAACGGCTTCAAGAGTAATTACCGGGCTGAAGTGATGGTCACCCGGTAAATAGCCACCAACGCCTCTACACACAAAACACACACACACACAAAAAAAAAAAAAAAAAAAAAAAAAGGAACTCTGAGCAGCCACCTCCACGTGGTGAGGTTCTGGGTGTTTTGTCTGACTGTCAGAAGATAATGTCAGGCAAAATATCTAAGAGCTGCCTGTCAGTATACAGTTTGTGTTTATGTACAGTATATACACAACACTGCCAGTCATCACTGACTCTCCTACAAACCAACTGTAGTGATGCTTGAAGCTTTAATTCTTCACACACATAAATATCAAAAAAAATTTAAAATTTCCTAAAATCCTGTTTAAAACTTTATCATCGTTTCACTAAAGCTTGATTTAAAAAATTATGTACATAATTTTTGGATTAGCCCTTTTAATTCAGGGTAAATTTCAGCTTTCATTCATCTTTTTTTTATCGATTTATATAAAATAATAATATATAATGATATATATATATATATAAATATATATAAATATAATAATATTTTAATTTATATATTATATATATATATTATTATAATATATTCTATATCATTTTATAGATTATTCTTTTTAATTGATCGTACTTTAAATATTCTTGATTATTTCTTTAATTTCCTCCCTTTATAGATTTCCATTTTTTGTTAAATATAATATTTTTTAATAATTTTCTAATTATCATTTTTATTCTTTTTGGTTTATATATTTACTGTAAACAGTGATATTTGTATGTGGTGATACTTGGTAGTGTTGATACTTTTTAGTGGTGATACTTGTAGTGGTGAGACTTGTAGTGGTGAGACTTGTAGTGGTGAGACTTGTAGTTGTGAGACTTGTAGGGTGGAGAACTTGTAGTGGTGAGACACATTGTAGTGGCGAGACTTGTAGTGGTGAGAACTTTGTAGTGGGGTGAGACTTGTAGTGGTGAGACTTGTAGTGGTTAGATTCTTGTAGTGGTGAGACTTGTAGTGAGATACTACTTGTTGTAGTGATACTGAAGCACTGGGATACTCGTAGTAGTGATACTCATAGATGAGATTTTATTAGTGATGATGTTGGCAGTAGTGATACTTGTAGTGTTGATACTTGTAGTGATAATACTTGTAGTTGTGGTACTGGTACCCTCAATACTTATAGTGCGATGTATCATCAATCAGGGTAATTCGTGTAGTGTTATACTTGAATGGTGATACTTGCAGTGTTTGTACAGGAAGTACTGATACATGTAGAGTGAAGACTTGGTGATTACCTGTAGGGATGGCACTAAAAGTAATGAATACTTATAGTGGTTGTAGTGGGTGATATTTTGTAGTGGTGATGCTTGTAGTGGTGATGTTTTTGTAGTGTTTAGTGTTTAGGGTGGAACTAGTAATTTGATACTTGTAGTGGTTGTTCCATTAATGGTTTAATAATTGAAGAGGTGATACTTGTAATGGTGGATACCTGGAAACACTGAAACTTATAGTGGTGATACCTGTAGTGGTGATAATCTTGCATTGTGTTACTAGTAGTGGTGGTATTTGTAGGCGGGAACTAATAGTGATGATACAAAAGGAAGATACTGTAGTGGTGATACGTGTAGTGTTGATGAATGAGAGCTGTTACGTGCATTGGTATAATTTTTAGTGGTTCCTTGCCACTTGTAGTGGTGATTCGTAGGGATATGTATCTGGAAGTACTGGTACCAGTAAAGTGGTAGAAGCTTATAGCTTTGATGGCATGTAGTGATGGTAACCGTAGTGGTAATACTTGAAGTTGTGATATTTGAAGTTCGTGGTAACCTGTAGTGTGATATTTAAGCTGTGATACTTGTAGAGTGGTTGGTACCTGTGTGGTGATATTTGAAGCTAGAGATACTTGTAGTGGTGGTACCTGTAGTGGGTGATAATTTGAAGCGTGATACTTGTAGTGGTGGAATTAGGGGTGTTGTAGCGGTAGCAATTTGTACTGCTGATAATTGTAGTAATTAGTACTGAATGTGCTAGTAGTACTTGTAGTTGTGATAATAAGTGGTTATACTTGTAGTGTGGTACTGATACTTTGTATAAGATACTTGTAGTGGAGGTACTGGAAGTACTGATACTTGTAGTAATGATACTTGTGGTGGTACTGGAAATATTATTGTAGATGTGATACTTGTGACTTCGATACTTGTATTGGTGATACTTATAAATGTGGTATTTGTAGGGAAAGAAGCTGTAGCAGTGATCGTCCTGGAAGTACTAACATGTAGTGGTGATAAGTGTAGTGAGACTTGCAGTGGTGATATTTGTAGTGGTGATGTTTGTATTAGTGGTACTGGAAGTACTGGTAGTTGTAGTAATGTTGCTTGTAGTGGTGGTATTGGATGTACTGAGACTTGTAGTGGTGGTACTGGGAGAACTGAGACTTGCCATTGTGATACTTGTAGTGTTACGTGTATTAGTGGTACTGGAAG
Organism: Cherax quadricarinatus; assembly: GCF_026875155.1. Taxonomy (NCBI): domain Eukaryota; kingdom Metazoa; phylum Arthropoda; class Malacostraca; order Decapoda; family Parastacidae; genus Cherax; species Cherax quadricarinatus. The sequence goes on from NW_026469816.1 coordinate 31,598, forward strand.
TAGTAGTACTTGTAGTACTTATAATTTTGCATGTGATACTTGTATTGTCGTTATTGTGTATTGATACATAATGGTAGTGGTGATACTTGAAGGAGGGGGTGGGCTACTGGAATTATTGAAAATTTTAGAGGTGAATTATGAAGTGATGATACTTGTAGTGATGAAACGTGTAGTGATGGTACTGAAAGTACTTATAATAACTGTATTGAGATACAGTGATGCTTTGAAATGGTTATACTTATACTGGGATACTTGAAGATATGATACTAGTAGTGGTTATGTACTGGAAGTGTGATATTTGCAGTGAGAACAAGTGGTGGTACTGGACGTGGGGTGATTATTCCAGTGAGGAGACATAGTGGTGGTATTGAAATACTGATTCTTATAGTGCAGATACTTGAAGTGGTGATACTTGTAGTTTGTGGTATTTTATGACAGTACTGAAGAAACTTGCACTTCTTGAAATAGGGACAATTGTAGAGGTGAACTTGTAGTGGAGGTACTTACATTGGTGATACATGTATGTGGGTGAGAGACTCTCTGATCGCGGGTTCTACCCCACCCGTGGTATGGGTTGTACTTGCAAAAATCCTCCTCATATTTCTCACAAGTTGTTGGTCCTACGAGACCGATATTAAAATTCAGTAAAATCAAAGTAAATTTAAAAATATGTAAATGCGATTTAATAGAGAGAAGTAATTTGTGTTCGACAATAAATTTAATATAAATGTTATTGTGTAACTGATATTGTAATTGTGTAATTGCTAAGACCCAGAAAAGTGCTATGATTGCAAATATTAAACATATTTACTATGCTAAACCCAATAAACTTCTATGATAATTAACATGCTTAGTCAGAAAATTGCCAAGGATAGATTCAAGGTATATTGTAATAATTAACTTTTTATAAAGTGGTGTCGCTGCATTATTTGTATGTTAAATCTATGTTAATTAAGTGTTTAAGGTCGAATCTATATATTTTGCCATGGAGGACTGTAATCAAATAAATGTAATTGGTAAATCCATTATTATAAAGCAATACGAATATTAATGAGCACATGGAAAGGTCATATAACCAAAGGTCATATAAACCAAAGGTCATATAACCAAAGGTCATATAACAAATGTCTGATGAAACTGTGAACAGTGTTAATTTATCAAGTGTATTTAGAACTCACTAGAAGGGAATATGATCATATAAATTATTGCATAAAGAAGATAAACATCTGCTAGAAAATTGTGCAGATAACAATATGGAAATTATTTATCCAATCAATAATATGGTCAAGAATGAAAATATTGTTTATAATGTTTGACTTGAAAATAAATTAAGACCAAAATAATGCAGTTATCCTAGCCTTGTAATGTAAAATATATCTCCCTCCAAACCTCCCCAGAAATTATGTCAGCCTACATTTAATCCAAGAGTCATTTGTCCAACAAATGTGACAATAGTTACACAGAAAGAAGTGATGTGTTTGAGGTCACTAGGTAATTTACACAGAGTAGGATGGACCGGTAACTATTGTCAATAAATTAAAAACTACAGAGCACAATTATAAAAAATTACACAATTTAGAGTCAAAATCGAAAGCACTTTTAAACCCTCAAGTAACAGATATGATCTGAAATTCTGAATCGATCAGATTAGATACTGAGTGCTATTGTGCAACATAAATTGATCACACTATTAAGACAGTAGAGTGATCTAATAAGTTTAAAAAACCCCCATAAATGGATACGTTCTCGTTGGAGGAGAGAAAAGTAGTAATCCAAGAAATTAATTTAAACCAATTGCAAAGTATTCAACCAATCAAATTATAATGAGGTAAACAAATAATGACTCTGATGTATCTGTTTTTAATTTCCACAAAGGAAAGAAATAATGTCTCTGATGTATCTGTTAATTTCCATAAAAGGAAGAAATGCACTAATAATTATAATTAATTCCATAATAAAAATAATATTGGACCATATCGTAGTGTAGGGACTAGGAATAAAGGATCACACAGTAACTAAGAGATCAGTAAGAAAATTATGTAATTTTTCATAGGACTGAAAAATTACTTAGGTGGGCTGAACTGGAATGACCTGACTAAGGGTCAGGTAGGTGGTGATGGTTGCCGATATGATGCTTTCCAGGGCATAGTTCTAGCTGCTCAGTCAAATTATGTTCCAAATAGGGAAATCAGATCAAACAAAAATGATCCTAAATGGATGAACAATAGATTAAAATATCTGATTGGTCAAAAGAGAGGCATATATAGGCAAATCAAAAGAGGAGAGGGGCAATTAAGAATCGATATATTCATTAAAGAAGAGAAATAAAAAAGGGAATTAGAAAAGCAAAAGAGATTATGAGGTTAAAGAAAGTTGCAAAGAAACGAAGACTAACCCAAAAGGATCTTTCAGGTATACAGAATAAGATCAGGGACAAGATAGGCCCACTCAAAAGTTCCCCTGGGTCAGCTCACTGAACAGTGATAAGGAATGTGTAAATTTTTAACACATACTTCCTCTCAGTTTTTACACAGGAGGATACCAGCGATATCCAGCAAATGGATAAATTATGTAGAACAGGAACGATAATAAACACATAACACAGCCACGATTAGGGTCACAAGTGACATGGTCCCTTAGGCAAAAGATAAATTTAAACCTAACAAATCCCCAGGCCCTATAACATTAAGCAAGGGTTCTAAAGGAATGCAAAGAGGAGCATAGCACACACCTTTGGCTAATCTTTCAACATATCACTACAAACTGCATGGTGGCCAGATAAGTGGAAAATGGCAAATGTGATACCTATTTTCAAAACAGGTGACAAGTCCATAGCTTCGAACTATAGACCAATAAGGCCTAAAACCTCCATATGGGAAAATTTATGGAATCAAATAATTGCCGAGGCAGTTCGTAGCCACCTGAAAAGCATAAATTAACAACGAATCTCGCATGTGGTTTTTACCAAAGGGGCGTTCCTGCCTTACCGAAATTTATTAACATTTTTCACATAAGGTATTATGGAGGAGGTAGATCATGGTATGGAATATGATATTGTGTATATGGACTTCTGTAAGGCTTTTGACAGGGTCCCACATCAGAGACTATTGAGGAAAATTAAATCACCATGAATAGGAGGGAGAAATTTTTCCTGGATAGAGGCTTGGTTGACAACTAGCAGCAGAGAGTTTCATAAATGGGAGAAATCAAGTGGGGAAGCGTCCACAGCGGTGTTCCACAGGGGTCAGTGTTGGGCCCCCTGCTGTTCACAATCTACATAAACTACATTGATAGGGCATAGAAAGAGCGCATCGGCAAGTTGCCGATGACACCAAAATAGTAGAGGCAGTCCGAATTCATTCTGACGAGGACATCGAGCACTCCCGAAGATTTGAATAGAACTGATGCATTGGTCGGAGAAGTGGTAGATGCAGTTTAATATAGACAAATGCAAAGTTCTAAATGTTGGACAGGACAATAACCATCCACATATAAACTAAATAATGTAGATCTAAATATACGGATAGCAAAAAGATTTAGGAGTTCTGGTTAGCAGTTAAATCCTGAAACCAAGACAACAGTGCATAAGTGTTTCGCAATAAAGCTAATAGAATCCTTGGCTTCATATCAAGAAGCATAATATAGGATTCCTCAGGTTGTCCTTCAACTCTATAACAACCTTGGTTAGGCCTCATTTAGATTATGCTTCACAGTTTTGGTCACCGTATTACAGAATGGATATAAATTCTCTGGAAAATGTACCAAAGGAGGATGACAAAGTTGATCCCCTGTTTCAGAAACCATCCCTATGAGGATAGACTAAGGCCCTGAAACTGATTTAAGAAAAATTTTAAAAAATTTTTTAAAAAAAAAATTTGGGGGGGGGGTTTTTTTTTTCCTAAACTTTTTTTAAAAAACCCCGGTTTTTTTTAAACAAAAATGGAAAAGGGGGTTTAAATTTTTGGGGGGAAAAACCCCAAAAATTTTTTTAAAACGGGTTTTGGGAAAATTAAAGGGGGAAAAAGAAAATTTTTTTTAAAAAAGGGGGAAAAACCCCCAAAAATTTAAAAAAAGGGGAAAAAAGGGGGGGGAAAAGGGTTTTTTTTTAAAAAATTTCCCCCCCTTTTTAAATTTTCCAAAAAAAAAAAAATTTTTTTAAAAAAAAAAAAAGGGCCCTTTTTTCCCCCCCCCAAAAGGGAAGGTTTTGGAACCCAAAATTTTGGGGGGGGGGGAAAAATTTTAAAAGGTAAAAAAAAAAAATTTTGTTTAAAAAAAAAAAAACCCTAAAAAAATTTAAAAACAAAAAAAATTTTTTGGGGGGGTTAAAAAAAAAAAAAGGGGGGGGGGGAAAAAAAAAAAAAAAGGGCCCCCAAAAATTTTTTTTAAAATTAAAAAAATTCAGGGGGAAAAAAAATTTTTTTTTAAAATTTGGGTTTGGGGAATTTTTTTTCCCCCCCAAAGAAAAAATTTTTTTTTAAAAAAGGGGGAAAAAATTTTTGGGGGGGTTTTTAATTTTTCCCCCCGGTTTTTTTAAAATTTGAATTTTTTTGGGGGGAAAAAAAAAAAACCAAAAAAAGGGGGGGGGCCCCCCCAAAAAATTTTTTCCCCCTTTTTTTTTTTTTAAAAAGGGGGGTTTTAAAAAATTAAAAAAAGGGGGGGTTTTTTTTTTTTTAAAAAGGAATTTTTGGAAAAAAAAAATTTTAAAGGAAAGGGGGAAATTTTAAAAAAATTTTTTTTCAGGGGGGGGGGGGGGAAAAAATTTTGGCCGGGTTTAAAAAATTTTTTCCTTTTTTAAAAAAAAAATTCCGGGGGGGGGTTTTTTTTTAAAAAAGTTTTTTTTTTTTTTTTTTTTTTTTTTTTTTTTTTTTTTTTTTTTTTTTTTTTTTTTTTTTTTTTTTTTTTTTTTTTTTTTTTTTTTTTTTTTTTTTTTTAAATTTTTTTTTTTTTTTTTTTTTTTTTTTAAAAAATTTTTTTTTTTTTTTTTTTTTTTTTTTTTTTTTTTTTTTTTTTTTTTTTTTTTTTTTTTTTTTTTTTTTTTTTTTTTTTTTTTTTTTTTTTTTTTTTTTTTTTTTTTTTTTTTTTTTTTTTTTTTTTTTTTAACTGGGGAAAAATTTTTGGGGAAGGGGGGAAAAAAAAAGGGAAAAAAGTGAAGGTTTTTTAAAAAAAAAAAAAAAAAAAAGGGTTTTTTAAAGGGTTCCCGGGAAAAAAAAAAATTTTTTAAAAATTTGGTTTTTAAAAACAAAAAAAAAACCCGGTTTTTTTTTTCCCCCCGGGGGAAAAAATTTTTTTTTTCCCCCTTTAAAAGGAATTAAAATTTTTTTTTAAGGAAACCCCGGGTTTTCCCCAAAAAAAAAAAAAAACCCCCCCCCTTTTTTTTTAAAAAAAAAAAAATTTTTTTTGGAATTTCAAAAAAATTTTTTTTTTTAAAGGGTTTGAAAAAAACCCTTTTTAAATTAAAAAAAAGGGGGCCCTTTTAAAAAGGGCCGGCCTTTTTTAAAAAAAAAACCCTTTGGAAAATAAAAAAACCTTTAAAAAAAAAAACCCCCCCCAAAAATTTTTTTTTAAACCCAAAAAAATGGGGAAAACTTTTGGGGGGAAAAAAAAAAGGGGGGGGGGGGGGGGGGGGAAATTTTTTTAAAATTTTTAAAAAAAAAACCCCAAAAAAAATTTTTTTTTCCAAAAAAGGGAAAATTAATTTTTTTTAAAAAAAAAAAAAATTAAAAAAATTTTAAAATTTAAATAAAAAAAAAAAAAAAAACCCCCCTTAAAAACCCAAAACCCCCCGGGGGGGGGGGTTTTTTTTCCCAAAAAAAAGGGGGGCCCCCCCGTTTTTTTTTCCCCCCCCCAAAAACCCCCCCGGGGGGGTTTTTTTAATTTTCCCCCCCCAATTTTTAAAAAAAATTTTGGGGGGGGGGAAATAAAAAAAAACCCGGAAAAAACCCCTTGGAAAAAAATGCCGGGGAAAAAAAAAGGGAAAATGGGGGGGGCCCGGGAAAATTTAAAGGGGGGGGAAAAATTTCCGGGCCGGGGTTGGGGTTTAAATTTTTTTTTTTTTTTTGTGTTTTCTTTTTTAAAAGGGGGGTTTTTTAAAAAATTTTTTTTTAAAAAAAAAAAAAAACCCCCCCCGGGGGGGGTTTCCAAAATTGGAAAAAAACCAAGGGACACAGTTGGGAAAATTGAAGACACAGATGAAAACCAGGGAGTTAGGAAGTATTTCTTTTCAGCCACAGAGTGTCCCGGGAAGTGGAAAGTTTGGGAAGCGATTTAGTGGAAAGGGAGGATCCATACCCAAAGCTTTAACAGAGGTAAGATAAAGCTCAAAAGTTCAGGGAAATGACCTAGAGCGGCCATTTAAGAGGCAGAACTTCCCATTTCTCTTAGGGGACTTCCCCGTGGGGCCCCTTTAAATTTGTACAAACTATAAAAAATGCTCCCTTAATGGGAAATGTCCCGAAACATTAAAAAAAAAAGGCAGACATGGTGAAGAGGTTTCCCTTTTTTTTCAATCGAAAAACAAAAATGGGGGGGGAAATGTGATCTGAGTTTAAAACCTTTGGAAACACTTTTTTTTTTTTTTTTTTTTTTGAGTATCTAATAAAAATGTTGAACTCCTGGGATTTTCAAGTTTCAACAGTGTTCCCAGGTTTAGAGAATGGGGGTGAAAAAAAATTCCCCAAAGAGCTAAATTAACTGGGGCGAAATTGCCCCCTTTGTAATGAGAAAAGGTCAGAGGAGAATTTTCCAAGGGTTTATGCAAGCTGACAAAGGGGACCTCAAATGCCAACGTTTTTCCCCAGTGGAGCAGAAGAGTAAATCCGAATACACAAACCGTCGAACTCTGAAAAAGGGAAAAAGGGCCCCCAGCGAAACCCCACTGGGGTTTCCCCTCTTTTCAGTTACGAAGAGGGAAAAAAATGGGTAACAGATACACCGGGGTTAAAACAAAACAGGACAGTTTTAAGAATTTAAAAAAAGTTGCTGTTTTATCGAATCACGATTTTTTTATGCAACCGTGCAGATGGCAAGGAAAAAAATTTTGGGTTTAAGCAAAAAGGGAAAGTGTAAAGACCCAAAAATTTACAACGTGAATGTGGCAGCTGACAGGACTGCAAAAAACGCAAGATGTTATGCAGCATTTTAAAGGATCTTTTAAGGAATGTTCCAGCACCTTGTTGAAACCCCTGCCCAAAAAAATTCAGGGTGTTTTTGGGGGAAAAGGGGAGAGGCAAAACCCAGTATTTGTTTTTTACTTTTAAAAATAATATAAATATATATTTTATATATATATATAAAAAATATATATAAAAATATATAAAATAAAATATAAAACACCACATATTAAAAAATAAATTAAAAAATGTTAAAAAAAACCACTCTGAAAGAAAAAAGAAATTCCCCGCGCTTTCCCGGGGCACCACATTATCAAGGAACCCATGAAAGTAAAGCAACCAAGGGAGGTATATAAGGGGGCCGGGGTTTAAAACCTCACTACAAAATCCCACAAACCGGGGGGTTAAAAAAACCCCCGACGCGCCCCCGGCCCAAACTGGACAGGTCCTTTGCACAACTCACCAACAAACTATTTTAAACCCCAAAAAAATTTTTTAAAATTAAATTTTTTGTTTTTATGTATTATTTAAAAAACCTCCCCCAAATTTTAATTAAAAAAAAAATAAAAGGAAACTAATTTTTAATTTTAAAACCATAAAAAAAATCCATTTTTAATTAATTTGGGAATTTTTGGGGGGAAAATTTTAAAAATACACTGGGCAAATAAAAATTTAAAAATTTTTTTTTTTGGGGAGAATAGTTTTTTGGTTTGGGTGTGCAAAGGGCCTGTCAAGTTGGGCCCCGGGGCGCCCTCAG
>NW_026469817.1:0-11548 GCF_026875155.1 Cherax quadricarinatus
AAACGAGTATATTGGGATTTGGTACTCACTCATTTCCTTCTGTCATCTGTGTGGGCCCCATTTGTTTAAGTAGGGCCCAATATGGACGGTTCTCGATTTGATTTGGCATGGGAGAAGAAATCTTTGGTTTTTTTCGATTTCATTTAGGGCTTTTTATTTTTTCCCCGCGATTCTGACTCCAAAAGGGATTTTTTTAGCTTAAGTTGAGGCTTGCTTTTTCTCTACCAGTTCCCCCTGCGCTTTCAGAAAATTTTCCCTTTTTAGCGCTCTGTTTTCTTTCCGTCGCCTTAAAGGACCCCTGTCTCTTTCTTTTTTTCATCTACTCCTCCTTTTCTTAGAGGAAAAACCCTTTGTGCATACCGGTGCCACCGAGTTAACGTTCGGGCAAAATTTGGGGTCTGGTGCTTAGTATATTTTCCCAGCTTATATGGGTTAGGATTTGGTTTACTTGGTCCCACTTTATGTTTTTTTTATGAAGTTAATTTTGGTGAATCTCCCTGTGACAGTCTCTTTTGTCGGCGGGGGCCCCATCTACAGGGCTGAACCTCAATTAGTTTTCTGGTATATTTTTTTTTGATATGGTGACATTTTATCGATCATCATGTTAGTGAAGATGGGGTCTATGTATTCTCCATCTTTGGCTCTATTTTTTGCGGGTTTAAATTTAAATTTTTGTCAGAGTTTTAAAAAGCTCGTGTGAGGGGGTTTTTCATCGGGCTCCCCTCCGGGTTTTTTTACTGCAAAAATATTATTTGCTATTTTCTCCATTTTAGGTCCCTTTAATTTGAAATCCCCCAAGCAAATGTTGGGTCAGGACCCGGGAAGTTTTTTCCAGAATGGCTTTTTAACAGTGTTCCTGGAATTGCTGGGATTTGCACCCGGGAGGCTTGTAGCACCAAATGCTAGTTTTGGTTCTCATTTTTCTGCTAAAACTTCCACTACGTCATTTGGGCATTAAACGTTCTTCCAAACAATGACCTGAAGTAAGGCCAACCCCCCCCTTTTCCTTTCACTCTGTCACATCTTAAGGTTTTAACCGGGGATCCATACTTCTTTTCCAATGATCCTTTATGGGGTCTCAGTAAAAACCGGAACATTGCCTTTGCCTCGAAAAGCAGTCCACATAAAAGGGTTTTTTGTTGTTTGAAGTGGCTTTAAAAACCCTTGTATATTTCAAAGAAGAATGTTATGGGACTGGTTTTTTTGGGTACGGGGGGGGGTTTTTTTTTTCCGGGCATTAGTTCGTATCTGTTGGTTTGGGTGGAGGCCATCGACTTGGTTCCACTCCGGGAATGACTGGATTTGGTGTCGATTTCTGCTTTTCCTCCATTTTTTTTCCTTCCGGGCACAAAAAAACCTCTCCCTCTTGATGGCTTTTGGCTACCGGGGTTTTCCCATGGGCCGGATTTTTTTTGTTCTTTTTGCCCCCTTTAATGGTACCGGGAAATTTAATTATCACAGTCTTTCTTACTGAAGGGGGACAATTTCGGGGGTGAAAAAGCTTCAGGAAGGGAGTTTGCATTTTCCTTTTTCATATGGGATGGCATTTTTCTGGGGGGTCTATTTTCTGCCCTCTTTTTTTTTCCCAGTTTCCCCAGCAGCAAACCCAAAGTCTAGTATGGCACAGGCTTGGTTTTTCCGCTTGCCTTGGGTTTCTGTGACTGATTCCCTGTTGGTGCTGTTTCCCTGCTTACTTCATCCTCCCTAGCACCAACAAGGGAGCTCCCCCCCAGTTTTTTTTGGTAATTTATCCTACTATTGCTTTTTGGATCCTCTTGTTTCTATTTCCTGCGGTATTTCTATTTTTGAATATTGGTTTTATCTTTTTTTGACACACTTTTTTCCCAAACTAGGGTCCTTTTCCCCTAGGGGTCATTTTTATTTTTCCTTCCGCTAAAATTCCCACTACCGGGGACAATATCTCCACTTCCCCATTTCTGTCCCCAACAGTACCCCACTTCCCCATTTCTGTCTCCCGGGACACACCTCCATTTTCACCATACTGTCTCCCAGGACAGTATTCCCTTCACCATTTTTCTCCCAGGACAGCACCCCAGCTTCACCATTTCTTCTCCCAGACAGTATCCCACTTCACCTTTCTGTCTCCCAGACAAACCTCCACTTCACCTTTAAATGTCTCCCGGGGACAGCCCCTCCAGCTTCACCATTACTGCTCCCAGGACAGCACCTCCACTTCCCATTACTGTCTCCCAACAGCACTATCACCCCATTTATGCCCCCAACTCACCTCCGCCTTAAGTTTATGACACTGGCCAGTATCAAGGGCATCCCATTCACCCAACATTTTATTTTCCCATCTGTTTAAAAACTTCCGGTTTTTATGAAAGCGTTTTGATGTTGTCCTCTTAAAATCCCCTTGGATTTTAGTCCACAGTTTTTCTTCATTTGGCATCCCCAAAAACATTCCTGTTTAATACTGCTTGTAGCTATTCTGGATATCTGCACAAGGGGTGACCCCAATTTCCACAAAAATACAATTATCCATGTGGAACCCCTTTTGTTTGACTGACCACGACTACACAGGGCTTCTTTAATTTTTAAAAGGTTTGATTTACTGCTTTCACTACAACTCTTAAAATTCTATAATACCTTAAATGAAGCCTAGCTATTTTTATTTCTGTTTCTAACTCTTTGTATATTGACGCTTACCGTCACGTTCCTGATTTTTTAATGTTTGTGTTTATGGGCGCCTACAACCCCTTCCGTTTACAGTCGCTTTATTTCCAAAAAAAATGTTTTAAACCAGTCCCGGGGGTTTGGACAGTCAAGGTTGGACCAGGCAAGGGGTTTGGGGGGGCCAGCGATCTGTCTGATCAGTGGGTCACTTATTTAAAAAAATATGGGCGGTGATTTAGCTAAACATGAAGATCTACTGAAATTATCTACCCGAGTAATATGTGTTTGACATACAAAAATAACTTGGGTTTAAGAGCCGGTGTTCTGGCACTCCTACAATGACGAACGGTCACCTCCTTTTTTTACGAGCTGTATCTGCTTTTTTTCTTTTTTTTTTTTTTTTTTTTTTTTTTTTTTCCGTCCCACCACAATAAATGCTATATTATCACTATGTTGCTGGTGCAAATTTTTGGGGAAGGACGCTTTTTCTGTAGTAATAATTGCTTTTCGTTGTTAATTGCGACTGCTGTAACTACAGTTTTTGAAAATTCACAGTAAGTCTCGTAATTTTAAGAAAAAAAACTAATGAAAGTCACTCCACCCACTAAGTACCCTTTTAAAAATGGTTTGTTTTCTACAAACACTGTATTCTCTAATCCTGGTATCACGATTATGCGAGTACCTGGCAAGCCAGGGAAATTATTTAAAAAAAACTGACCTGTGGGAAATTCTGGCGACCCTTTTGGCACCCTGCCTCTATAGGCTTTTCACTTCATTTACAATATCACCTGTTTTCAAATGACACTTTAGGGCCTTTTTATCTCAATAAACAGGAGCCACTGTAGTATACACTATACACTATGTATACTCAATGTATCAGGGAGACTTCTTTCCTCTGACATGAAAAGTTCATTGATTATTTTATTTCCACACGGGACAAAGGCCTATGATTCCCCTCTGGCAGTCAACTCTGCTAGTTGCACACTAATTCTCCATTTGTTTACTCAGTTTAATGTTTCCGCTTCCAAGATTTGTTCCAGCGCTAGAGGAATATCGTATAGGACTGATGACAACAAATTAAAGTTCTAGCACGTAAGATTGCTACCGTGAAAACACGAAAAAACACCGGAGACAACGAGTGCACCTGACACGCTTATGTGGTGCTGGGAGGCATACCTGAAATCTTTCCTGTAAGAATTAGTGGTTTTTTGGTATGCTTTAAGGATTGCCTTCTTCAGGAGGTTATAATTACATATAATATCCTGCGACAAAGTTGCATAGATATTCAAAGCTGTACCGGAAAATAACATTCCTAACCTGGTAGCCCAGGTGTCAGCAGGCCATTCACAGAGGGTAGCGGTATTTTCAAACCTGATAATGTATGAAGTTATGTCTTCCCCCTCTGTGAAGGGAGGTAAATTAGGTGTTGGAATATGTGCACTAGCTGCATGATGTTCAATTACTCCTTCCTCTAATTGTTGTTGTGTAAGAGTTAACTTTCTATTCTCTAATTCAAGGTGAGATTTTTCGACCTCGCGATCCTTTTCTCTCTCTATTAACTCAAGTTCTCTAGCTTTTTCCTCACGTTCTCTAGCTTTTTCCTCATGTTCTCTAGCTTTTTCCTCACATTCTCTATCCTTTGCTCTTTCCTCAAGTTCTCTTAATTTAACTTGTTCTTCACGTACTCTAGCTCTCTCCTCACGATCAAGTCTATCACGCTCCTTTTTGTCTTCTCTCTCTCTTTCTAACTGTCTTTCTTGGATTTCTCTCTCAATTCTCTCTCTCTCCTTTTTCTCTTCTCTTTCGATTCTCTCCTTCTCTCCTTTTCTTCTTCTCTTTCTATTCTCTCTCTCTCCTTTTCTTCTTCTCTTTCCCTTTCTAACTGTCTTTCTTCTCTCTCAATTCTCTCTCCTTTCAAGTCTTTCCTGGGGTCTTAGCACTAATGAAAGATTCTAAATTTTTCCCTGTTTTTCCTAACTTACTTCCAGCATTCATCCAAAACTGGTATTCTCCATACTTTCAAGAATAACTTAAACTATCAGGGGAAATGAAACGGTATTAAAGAAAATGGAGGGTTCAATTCCTGCTTTCCGCTCAAACTGTAAATAAACCAGAGGGCTCGATCCTACTTAAATTAAAACAATATGTATTAATTAAAACAAGGGTTCTATGCCGGCTCCGAGCAAACAGTAAGTAGAATGGGGTCACTTGACCATCCAATCTTCTCACCAACAAATCAAGAGTGTCCTATGACATTCCCTTGATATAATAAAGAGCTCAATGAAACAAATTGTCACTGGAAAATCTCGGGTCCCTAGAGTCTAATCCTCCAAAGTGTTTTCAAGCTCACAACAAAAATAGATGGCAGAATTAACTAGTATTCCTGCCTGACTTGACTTACAATAAATTGAGACTAACAATCAACCAAATCTTTTAAATACCTGTACTGTAGTCCCTACCATAGAGAATATTATTTCATAGCTGGTGGTAACTGTCTGTGGTATGCGGCATTGAAGTTCCAATGGTAGATTCGAGATGGAGTTGAATCTTGATTCAGTAGAGTGATCCTGGCAAGGTCGCCACTTGTGAAGGCTTACTCACCCGTAAACAACTTCAGACAGTATTACCAAGGCTGGCTCCTCCCAGAAAAATTAGTAAAATAGAAAAGAAATAATAACAGACAAACATAAACACTTTATTATATAGAAAAAAATAAAATATAAAAAACACTTAAATATGAAATATTAATCCTACATTAAAGAAAATGAAAAATGAAAAATATAAATGATAACTGAATTCAACGCTAATATATATAGGGGTGTCTGGTTTGGTGATACTGAGTGTTTGTTGAAATTCGTAGCAGTTGCTGATGAAGGGGGGGGGGGGTCTCAGGTGTTGTTTACAACCCACAGCGTTCGGTTCTTCACCGTAATAGCCTGAGTATTATATACCGATGACAGGAAAGCCAGGTTCTTTAACCGCGCAGATATATAGGGGGTTATGTCCTGCAATGTTCCCTACAGTGCACAGGTAATTAAATCCGAAAAGCAGAAGTCTCCATGACGTAAGTCCACTCCATCAGTTCTGCTTTATTGATTGGCAGTTGAACCCTCCTCTGTCCATCCAAGCTGGAAAAGAGAGGACAAGTTACCCACTGCTTATAGAAATCACCTCCATGATAATTACAATACCTAAAAGGAGGGGTGATTATTACAACAGTCAACCTAGAGCAAGACTGAAGGACTAAGTTTATATTGGTCAAAAGTGAAGCTTCAACCAATAAATAACACAGAATACAGGAAGGCATGTACTTACAGTAGTGCTAGAGCCTGAGATTCTAGTGATTACTGATTGGACCGGAGGCCCCACACTCACCTTTCGGGGGTGAAGAAAGAGGGGAAGGTATACGGAGCTAGACTGACCCACCTGTAACAACACCGCAGTCAAACAATCACTTTTCGGGTGGGTAAAAAAGGCGGGAGCCGTGACTTACCCTACCATAACAAGTAGCCGGCAATGAAACTATCACTTTCGGGAGGGAAAAAAGGGAATAGTGGGAGCTTGACTAACCCTACCTTAACAAGCAGCCGGCAATGAAACTATTGTACTATATATTCCCTCTCTACTCCGATTATATTGAACTTTCCCATTCACATACTGCCGGTAAGGCACAAGTTATTTCCTGATAAATCCGCTACGAAATATTCCCTCCAAACAGTTTGGTTGCGTTCCCGTTGGTGAATGATGCCGGTAATACCGTGATTGTTTGTTAGTAAGTAATATCATATATTTCGCCTGAATGCATTCACTACGAAGCGAATTCTGTAACATCTCTAATGATACAACAGGCATCTACATCATTCCCTGTGGACATTTTCCCAAGAAATACATAAAGGATACAGGGAAGTGCTACAGGGACGACTTAAAGGATCACCTGTGTCCTCCACAGAACTCTCCATGAACATTTGAATGTTGGAGTGAGGCACAACTCGTCCTCACTGAACATGACCTCAGATGCCGACAGTGCCTAGACGCCTCACTAATCACCGTCACCGACACCATGGAACATAATACTGGCAGCTACAAAATTTAAAAAACACTAACATATATGAGATTCAATTAGGGAAAGCCATCTTAACTCACAACACTACTGAATCACGTGACCTCATGGGCTACCTGACGCTATCTCAAATAACCATACTTGTATTTTCATCAAGTGACTACATATTACTCACACTTCACTTCCAGTCTTTATTTACTTTTATTTTCCATCTTAGCATGTTAGAAGTGATAAAGCTCCCAGCACAGAAACGCTAATGTGTCATAGTGCTTGTTCCAGTGTCTTTTTAAACCAACAATGTAAGTAATAGCCTGTGCAAGTGTGTATATACCTGTGTGTTGTTAGTTAAAAGAAAGTGGTTACTTCCAGAATCCTGCTTTGGTTCTGTTCTCCATAGTCCATGACGTGGGAGTGAAGATTGTGGTGAACGACGCATGCCATTTTTCATTGATATACACCTTATAATATCCTTCAAACAGGATGCTGTAAACCCGGGTAGCAGTGGCGCTCTTAGGTCTGTCAGGTCCGGTAATTTTTCTTTATTGTTTTACTGGTTATGACAGAAATATCCATGTTGGCTTTATGGAAAATGGGAGTGATAGTAGAGGAAACATTTCCTGTTGGAAGAACAAGTGATGATCAGTATTGGCGATTTTTCTGGGAGCTGAATGGATGAGAAAGACTTTCCTTCTGGGATATAGGATGTGTTGTGGAGATATTATGTGTAGTGGGACCAAAAAGACTGATGACGTCCTCGATGTTTTTCAGTCCCTCTGCATTTATTACACATGGTCGTCGTTCATGGCAATCTACTCTCCTACATTAACTATCTAGCAGAACTACACTTGTATCAGGAAGAACAAAACACAGTATTCTAGAAGCAGCCATAATATATTGCTAATACTGTACAGAGCTTATGTAATAAAAATAATTACTATAAACTTGAGGACGAGCACTCCCGTCCCCCTCCTCCGCCACACTGGCACCTACATATATGCCTGGAAAGGTAAGATAACGACAATATATACATAAAAACACATGCAAAGTTATAGACATTTATTGAGGAAACGTTTCGCCAGAAGTGACTCCTTCAGCCCTATTACTGAGACAACTATGTAAAGAATACATACAACAACGGGAGTCAGGTGGCAACCTGTGAGAAGGTAGAGATAATGGAAGTGGTAGCAGTAGTAGTTCAGCTGAGTGACTCATGAAATCGTAATGACACGATTGCAAACAAACCATACCACGGGAGGGGATTGAAACTGTAGGTGGTGAGTGTAATAAAACTCATGCCAGCTCGTAATCCACTAGGCCATTGCTAGACTCACCTCCCCTCGAGTTCAATCCCCGCCCTTTGCTGGAATGGTTAGGTTTAGTTCAGCTGAGTGTATGAAGTTATGATATGCAAAGGACCTTCGAACCGGTGGCCTGGTGCTAAACTCCCGCTTACACACACGGGAGGCCCGGTTCATTCCGGCGGGTGGAAATTCCGACACGTTTCCTTACACCTGTTGTCCTGTTCACCTAGCAGCAAATAGGTACCTGGGTGTTAGTCGACTGGTGTGGGTCGCATCCTGGGGGACAAGATTAAGGACCCCAATTGGCAATTAAGTTAGACAGTCCTCGAGACCACGACCTATTTTGGGTTTATCCTGGGTAGCTAACCCTCCGGGGTTAAAAATCCGAACGAAATCTTATCTTATCTTATCTCTTAGTATAGATGTGACGTTGATGGCTGGTGTCATCTAATGGCAATATCGGGTGGGTAGCGAGCGTTTTGCTAAGACATTGGAAATGCTATAGGAACCGGATTTTTGTGGGATGGTGCTGGTTACTGCAATATGGAAAATCTCGAAATCAATCACATACTGCCAGCCATCCCCAATTTAATCACCAGGTTGCACTATGTCGATGATATTTTGGTAATTTTGCCCAAGAGCCTCGACGTAAAGAGCATCCTCAACACCATCAACAGCTTATAACAGATTAAAAAACTCACACTTGAAGAAAAAAAGATACTCATTGGCATTCGTAGACGTGTTCCTCCACACTGGTAGTGGAAGGGATACTCTGATTCACAGTATATAGAAAACCTACTTACATGAACGACTTGCTTTATTTATACTCCCCTCACGAAAATATAACTAAATGGGGCATCGTGATAGAATTCTTTCTAAAGGCATACAGGGTATGAAGTCCACAGTTCCTCGAAGAGGAATGTGAATTCATTGCATATACAGTTGTCCCTCGCTTTTCGTAGTTCTCGGCAATCGTAAATTTCGCCAATCATAGGGGTATTTTCGTATAAACATGGACTCGCTTTTCATAGGTTGACTCGTGAATAGTAGTTCTTCCGGGACGCGTACGCACGGTGTGAGCCGGGGCAGCCTCCCTACCCAGCCAGTCTGGCATTGTTTACCAGTGAGTGAAGGTCCCCTCAAGTGCTCCTACGAAATATTTCATAATATTCCACTCATTTTAGTGCTTGCAATTACTAAATAAACTACCATGGCTCCAAAGAAAGCTCCTAGTGCCAAGCCTGTGGTAAAGAAGGTGAGAAATATGTACAGTGACAAAGTCTTGGGCCATTTTCGGGAAGTGTTAAGAGATGCCAGAAACAGAGCTCTCTCCACAGTTACTTTGCGAGACAGGACTAGAGTGACTCTCAAGGTGGTCCTAGTGGCATAAGAAAACAGAGAAGAGAAGCAACCCCAGAGAAGCAATTGGTACCTGAGGTGTTGCTGGAAGGGGATTCCCCTTCCAAACTGTAAACAATCCAATCTCTCTCCTCCTCCAGTCTCCCATACACTAAGAAAAATTTCCAGTAAAGGTAAGTGTTATGCTGTTAATGTTTCATTCATCATTACTCATTGTATTGTTTATGTACTATATGTATATTTCATGTAAAAATTTTTTTGTTTTAATACTTCTGGGTGTCAGGAACGGATTAATTGTATTTACATTATTTCTTATGGGGAAAATTGATTCGCAAATCATAAATTTCATTTATAGTAACGGCTCCAGGAACGGATTAATTACGAAAAACGAGGGTGACCACTGTATTCCATACCACTGCACTTCCTTCTTTACTGTATCACATACTACAGAAAACGAGCGGCACACATTCTCAACAAAAAACAACGTCGACACTACAGAGGAAACACCAACCAAATACAGTGGTACCTCGTTTTTCGTAATTAATCCTTCCGGAGCCGTTACTATCTTTCCTGTCCTCCAGTGTCATCAGGTCGCTTTCCCTTAACCTCTCCTCGTAGATATGCCCCTTAGCTCCGGGACTATTTTTGTTGCAAACCTTTTGCGCTTTCTCTAATTTCCTTAATTATTTGGCTAGGTGTGGGTTCCAAACTGGTGCTGCATACTCCAATACAGGACTGACGTACACGGTGTACAGGGTCCTGAACAATTCCTTACTGAGATGTCGGAATGCTATTCTTAGGTTTGCTAGGCGCCCGTATGCTGCAGCAGTTATTTATGTGTGTGTGTGTGTGTGTACTCACCTAATTGTGGTTGCAGGGGTCGATACTTAGCTCCTGGCCCCGCCAGACTCAGCTCCTGGCCCTGGCAGGTGTGTATGTGTGTATACTCACCACTTGTACTCACCTATTTGTGGTTGCAGGGGTCGATTCATAGCTCCTGGCCTGGCCTCTTCTCTGATCGCTACTAGGCCCTCTGTCTCCCTGCTCCATGAGCTTTATCAAACCTCGTCTTAGAACTATGTATGGTTCCTGCCTCCACTACGTCACTTTCCAGGCTATTCCACTCCCTGACAACTCTATGACTGAAAAAATACTTCCAAACATCCCTTTGCCTCATCGGATTCTTCAACTTCTAGTTGTGACCCCTTGATGTTGTGTCCCATCTCTGGAACATCCTGCCTTTGTCCACCTTGTCAATTCCTCGCAGTGTTTTATATGTCGTTATCATATCTCCCCTAACCCTCCTGTCCTCAAGTGTCGTCAGGCTGACTTCCCTTAACCTTTCTTCGTAGGACAATCCCCGTAGCTCTGAGACTAGTCTTGTTGCAAACCTTTGCACTTTCTCTAATTTCTTGACGTGCTTGACCAGGTGTGGATTCCAAACTGGTGCTGCATACTCCAAAATGGGCCTGACGTATATGGTGTACAGGGTCTTGAACGATTCCTTACTGAGGTATCGGAACGCTATTCTTAGGTTTGCCAGGCACCCATATGCTGCTAGCAAGTTACCTGATTGATGTGCACCTCAATAGAGGTTTGCAGTCTTTGGTCACTTAGACCATACTCTGTCTGTGGTCTTCTTTGCCTTTCTCTCATCTTCATGACTTTGCATTTAGCGGGGTTAAATTCAAGGAGCCAGTTGCTTGACCAGGCTTGTAGCTGTCCAGGTCTCTTGTAGTTCTGCCTGATCCTCATCCGATTTAATTCTCCTCATTAACTTCACATCATCTGTAAAGAGGGACACTTCTGAGTCTATCCCGTCCATCATGTCATTCACATATACTAAAAACAGCACAGGCTCTAGGACTGACCCCTGTGGAGCCCCGCTCGTCACAGGCGCCCACTCTTACACCTCGTGACATACCATGACTCGTTGTTGCCTACCTGTCAGATATTCTCTGATCCATTGCAGTGCCTTTTCTGTTATGTGTGCCTGAGCCTCTAGCTTTTGCATTAACCTCTTGTGAGGAACTGTGTCAAAGGCCTTCTTGCAGTCCAAGAAAATGCAATATGTCCACCCCTCTCTCTAAATGCCTTACTTAATTTACCTTGTTATAAAACTCCAGTAGGTTTGTGACACAGGATTTTCCTTCCCTGAAACCGTCCTGGTTGTCGCTTTAACTTGTTTCTT
>NW_026469818.1:0-12489 GCF_026875155.1 Cherax quadricarinatus
ATGTATTTATAAGTATCAGTTACTCTGAAATACCTAATTATATTGAATTGATGGGGACTTTGCTCTAAATGTCAGAAGGAACTGATCAACCTTATGACTGAGAGGCAGTCTGGTCAAACCTATTTACTCAATATAATAGGTTATACTTATACACATAAACACAAAATATTAAAATCAAGTAGTTTATAAAGATTGTATTTCTTTTTGTAAAAAGTAAAATTTAAGGTGTGGTAGAATTGTGGTAAAAACTGGAGAAGTGTGCTTGGCAACAGTCTTTTGGTTTTGGTGGAGGAGCTAAGCCAGGCTCTTCTCTCTCTCGCCCCTCTCACTGACTCTCTCTCCTCTGTGGCTGACCTTCCACCTGGCAGGATCTCTTGGGTCCTTCTTCATCTTTGGGCATCATGTGTGGCTCCAGGGTGAGTTTTATAATTTAAGTTGTGGCCAACCAATACCCAGGGTGACTAAAGTGTGTCAAAACACTGGTTAGCCCAGGTTTATGTCAAGAAGAGAGAAGGATAAAAGTTTGTTGGAACACGACCATGTGGAGAACAGTATGGAGTGTGTAGATTTTGTTTTGAAAATGTGAGGCTGTGATTGTATATTCTGTACATATCAATTGAGAATACAGTTATATTTTTATAGTAGTAGTTTTACATAACCTGAGAGAGTGCTGGTGAAAGGGTATCAGAGACACTCAAGATGATAATCACCATGAGTGTAAGTATTACCCCTAGACAAATAAGGCCATTAAGTAAAAAGCTACCCCACACTAGAACATGTAGTGAGAACCTTACTATCAAAGTAATAAGGGACAAACCAACGTAACAACACATACACACACATGCACACACACACACACACACACACACACACACACACACACGAGGGACAGCAAGCGCCGCTAGTCACGCCGTCCTGAGCTCCGGGGATTTAAGTGTTTTTGAGGGCTACTAAGTGTTCTGCAAGGGTTGCTAAGTGTGTCAGGGTAGTCAACAATCCTAGAAATGTTTTTTTTAATTGGCTGAGCCACACAAGTGTGGGGAGAGCCACAATTTTGAAAGTGATCTGGAAAATAAAATGTGTTGTGGTGCAGGCTAGTGTGAAGGCGGTGTTGCCAAGTGTCACCCAGAAAGTAAATAAAGTGAAACAATCGTGTGACCAGTGGAACGAAATACAGTGAATAGGTAATTATCAACGTAGAAGAAATGAGGTGGATCTACGCAGACGTACAGCGAGCTGGATCTACGCCAGGACGTCAACATCGACTGGACAATCTACACTGCAACAGCTTGCAGACTACAAGTACTGTACACCTCTGAGTGGTTGTTGGTGTGTGGTCCAGGTTCCAATTAACCGCCAGGCAAGCAGAATGTGAATGGTCTATAACGCTCATAGGCACGATAAAGAATAGGCACTCAGTATTCAATAAGTTTAGGCAAATGGTAATACCAGTGAAGAAGCATTAACTCACTAAAGCAGGTCGATAAAGGCAACCACTGCAAGGTGGGAGTCAGGTCACAAGAGGTTGTGGACACAACGACAACTGAAGAATCTACATTATCACTCCAAGCACAATCCACCTACTTTTCAGACACATAATAACCCACACATAATTTCGAACACATAATTACACACAACACACACACACACACACACACACACACGCCACACACACACACACCACACACACACAGACACACACCCACATACACACATACACACACACACACACACACACACACACACAGGCAACCACACACACACACGTAATGCCGGTAAAGTCCCAGTGCGGTTGGGGTGGTCGGTCACAAGAAGGTGTGGGCAAGCCAAGGAGACCACAGACTTACCTTAACGCACAGGCCACCTACCATTCAGTACATAATAAACCCACACATAATTCCACACACAATTACACACAAAATTACACCACACACAACACACACACACACACACACCACACACACACACACACACACACAACACACATATCCAGACACACATACACTCCCCCCTCACCACCGACATCTCACTACTTCCCCTGATCCCTCCCCTCCCTCGATCACCCTCCCCTCCCCCGTTCACCCCAAACCCTCCCCACCCCTCCCCCACTCAGCTCCCACATAGCCACAGTTCCTCCACTACTTCCCCCCCCACACTCTGACATACACACTACTAACCTAACATACAGAACTACATAGGTTTCCCACTCTGAGGCAATCAGGATAAAACAAAAATGGGTTGCCAGAGAGCAACAAGAAAAACCAAGGACAGGAGGAGGAAAATGCAAAGGAAGATTGGGCAGCAGAGCTCATAAAAAGGGATCATGAATGGGAAAAGAAACTAGAAGAACTTAGCATGAGAATGGAAGAGAGGATAGATATGGAAAGCAGGAAGTGGGAGGTGCATGTCAAAGCAGCAGAAGCTAGGATACAGAGTTTAGAAGAGGAATTGAAAAATCTGAAACAGCCTAAAGAACTAAAGAACATTTTGGGATTGACAACAGAGACTGCTACCTCAGCCACAAATAAGGGGACTGTAGGGAAAGAAGGGGCACAACTGCATGGAGATGCTCTATCAGAGGAGACTGTAGCAAATGAAAGAGCTAAGCTTTATGTGGAGGCCCTAACAGACAACAACAGAGTCAAGGAAAGCCGAGAAGGGAAAATGACAGGCCACTGAGCCCAAGTACATTAGCCAGTGAAACTGATGAAAGGAAAGCTGCAGTGGAGGAAACCAAATTAAATGAGGGGATACACAGGGATATGCAGTGGGAGAATGAAAGGGTGAGGTCAGTCTTTGTGTATGGGCTCCAGGAAGTCGAAGGGGAAACATATGAAGCAAGAAAACAAGGGAAAAAAAAGCAATTGAAAGCATCATGAAAGCAATAGGAGAAGACGATATGACCCAGCTGGAAAATTTTCGGAGAATAGGGGGGTTTGTAAAAAAAAGAACCCGGCCAGTGAGAGTGACCTTCAAGGCAGAAGCGACTCGGACCAGGATCCTGCAGGAGAAAGCACGATTAAGGGACATGACGGCATACAGGAAGGTGTATCTCGACCGCGACAGAACACAAGAAGAAAGGAAGAAACTGAGAGAGATGGTACAAAGGCGAAAGGAGGAAAGAGAGGGGATGGAGAAGACAGACAGGAGATCCCAGACCCAGGAAGAAGATCAAATACAGCCTCCCTCACAACTTTCTATAGAAGCCTCCCAACCAGGTCAACCCCAGTGCAACCAAACACTCTAAATCAAAACACCCATGCCACATCCAATGCCCCCACCCACTACATTACAAACTTCACCCCCACAGCAACAACCCATAGTTCCTTACCAGGTCTCCCACTTCCCCAACCCCAATATACTTCCCAGACCACAGTCTAGAAAAGAAGTTGAAGGTGTGGTATACAAATGCAGATGGAATAACAAACAAGTATGAGAGTGGCACGAAAGAATCAAAGAGACATCCCCAGACATAATAGCACTCACAGAAACAAAACTCACCAGAATAATAACAGATTCAATCTTTCCATCCGGATATCAAATCCTCAGGAAAGACAGAGGGAGAGAGGGGAGGAGGAGTTGCACTGCTCATTAAAAACCAGTGGGGTTTTGAGAAAATGGAAGGAATGGATGGCATGGGCGAAAGGGACTACTTAGTAGGAACAATCCAGTCTGAGGGACATAAGGTGATAATTGCAGTAATGTACAACCCACCACAGAACTGCAGGAGGCCAAGAGAAGAATACGATGAGAGAGCAACAGAGCAATGATCGACACACTAGCCGAGTTGGCCAGGAGAGCACACATGGGGAGGAAAGTTTACTAGTTATGGGTGATTTCAATCACAAGGAGATTGACTGGAAAACCTGGACCCCATGGGGGTCCCCGAAACATGTGAGAACTCTCATGCATCAACATGTTAGAGACACTAACCAGAGAGAGAGGAGAGGATGAACCGCAAGGTTGGACCTTGTATGTCACCATGATATTCGGACAATCGAGGGTATCATGTATGAAAGGCCCCTGGGAGCTAGTGTCATGTGGGTTCTGTGCTTCGACTACATAGTTGAGCTCCAAGTGGAGAGAGTAGGCAGGAATATGCTGGGAAAAACCAAACTGACAAAAGGGGGAAAATACTACAGGCATGAGGAACTTCCTTCAGAGACATTCAGTGGAGAGGGAACTGACAGGAAAACAACCAGTACAAGAATGAAGGACTATATTAGCAACAAATGCAAGGATCAGAGGAGAGGTTTGTTCTCCCCTATCGGAAACAGAATAATGGAAGAACAGAACGAGTCCCTGGTTCCACCCAAAGGTGTAGGGAGCAAAAACTAGGTGTACTAGAGAAATGGAAAAGGTACCAGAAGACAGAGAACTCAGTAAAATAAAAGAAATCAGCCGAAGAGCCAGAAACGAATATGGTCACAGATAAAGAAGGGAGGCTCAGAGACAATAATGAAATGCATACATCAAAAAGTAAAGACTGACCGAAGCTGTTGTAACAGCCCACAACAGGATGGAGAATTGTACACAACGGGTCCAAGGACCCAGGTAATCAGACTGAGGAGGGTGAATGGGGAGAATTCACAAGAAACGACCGAGAGGTATTCAGGAGCTCAACACAAGATTTAAAGAGGTATTTACGCGTGGAAACCAGGACGTGTGCGCGGTACCCAATGAAATCAGAATATGGGGGGCACACCAGCAAGTGCTGGATAGTACAAATAACCAAGGAGGAGGTGAAGAAGCTGCCTATGGGGCTAAACACTTACACCTGCAAAGGCGGTGGGACCAACATCATCTCTCCATGGGTCCTTAAAGAGGGAGCAGAGATATTGTGTGAGCCATTAAACAAAGAACTTCACACATCATTACTGAAACTTGGCAACTCCCTGAGTTATGGAAAATGGCAAATGTATTCCCAATTTTAAAAAGGGAGACAGAACATGAGCCACTAAACTACATACCTGTATCACTAAACGTGTATAGTATGCAAGGTCATGGAGAAGATCACAGGAGAGAGTGTGTGGGGGCACCTGAAAGAAAACAAGTGTATAATTGACAACCAAGCACGTGATTTCCAGGATATGAAAATCCTGTGTCACAAACCTAACTATGAAGAGTTTTATGACAAGTAGGACAGAAGATAAGACAATGATAGAGAGAGGGTGGATCGACTGCGTTATTTTTGGACTGCAAGAAGGCCATCGACACAGTTCCTCACAAGAGGTTACTGCACAAAGCAATAGGACCAGGCACACATAATCAGGAAAGGCACTGCAATGGATCCAAGCAGAATATCTTGGCAGGGAGGCAACTGAACGAGTCATGGGTACGCGCGGAAGGTGTCAGAAGAGGGGGCGACCTGTGCCCAGGCGGGTTTCACAGGGGTCAGTCCTAGGACCTGTGCTGTTCTTGTAAACGGAACGACATAACGGAAGGGATAGACTCAAAGTGTCCTGTTTGCAGATGATGTGAAGTAGATGAGAAGAATCAATCGGACGAGGATCAGGCAGGACTACAAAGAAGACCCTGGACTGGCTACAAGCCTGGTCCAGCAACTGGCTCCATGAATTTAACCTGCAAAATGCAAAGTCATGAAGATTGGGGAAGGGCAAAGAAGACCGCATACACAATACGTTTAGTGCCAAAGACTGCAAACCCTCAACTAAAGGAAAAAGATCTGGGGGGTGAGTATAACACCGAGCATATCTCCTGAGGCGCCACAATCAATCAGATAACTCTGCAGCATAACGGGCGCTGGCAAAACCTACGGATAGCGGTTCCGATACCTCAGTAAGGATTCGTTAAAGACCTCTGTATATACCATCTACGTCAGGCCCATACTGGATATGCATCACCAGATTTGGAATCCACACCTAGTCAAGCATGGCAAGAAATTAAGAGAAGTGCAAAGGTTTGCAACAAAGACTAGTTCCCAGAGCTACGGGATTGTCTCCTATAAGGAAAGGTTTGAGGGAAATCGCCTGACGACACGGGGGCCAGGAGGTCGGGGGAGACAATGATAACGACATATAAAATACTGCGCGGAATAGACGAGGAGTGGACAAAGACGGGATGTTCACCCGAGATGGGACACAGACACAAGAGGTCACAATTGGCAAATTTGAAGACTCAGATTGAATCAAAGGATGTTAGGAAGTATTTCCTTCAGTCATATAGTAGTCAGGAGGCCATGGAATAGCCTAGAAAGTGAATGTGTGTGAGCAGGAACCCATACAAAAGTTTTAGGCGAGGTATGATATAGCTCATGGGGAGGGGAGAGAGAGGACCTAGTAGCAATCTCGAAGAGGCGGGGGCCAGGAGCTTGACTCGACCCCTGCAACCACAGGATAGGATGAGTACAAATAAGTGATACACACACACACAAACACACATCACAACACACACATTCGCACACATGGACACTACACACACGCACTAACACACACCACACACAACACACCAACGAGAACAGGTGGCAGTGCAAAGGTTTGCAGCAAGACTAGTCCCGGAGCTAAGGGGTTTGTCCTACGGGGAGAGGTTAAAGGAAATCGACCTGACGACAGGGGAAGACAGGAGAGTTAGGGGGATATGAAACGCATAAAATACTGAGAGGTATAGACAAGATGGACAGAGACAGGATGTTCCAGAATGGGCCCACAGCAACGAGGGGTCACAGTTGGAAGCTGAAGACTCAGATGAACCACAGGGGTGTTAGGAAGTATTTCTTCAGTCACAGAGTAGTCAGGAATGGAATGGTTTTTTGAAGGGGATGTAGTGGAGGTAGGATCCATACATACTTTAAGAAGAGGTATGATAAAGCTCACGGGGCGTAAAGAGTGACCGGGGAGCGGCCAGGGGAAGAGGGGGGCCAGGAGCTGTGAATCGACCCCCGCAACCTTAAAATAGGTGAGTACACACACACACACACACACACACACACACACACACACACACTCATACACAAACTCATACACACACACACAAAAACACACACTCATACACAAACTCATACACCACACACGCACACGCACACACACACACACACACACACACACACACACACACACACACACACACACACACACACAAACAAACAAACAAACAAACAAACAAATAAACAAACACACTCACTTTCTCACACACACACACACACACACACACACACACACACACTCATACACAAAACTCATACACACACACACACACACCCCAACACACACACACCACACACACACACACCACTCATACACACTCACACACACACACACACGGGGCCAGGAGCTAAGACTCGACCCCTGCAAACACAAAAAGGTGAGTACACGCCGGGACGCGCGCGCCACACACACACACCCCACACACACAACAACACACACACACACAACCACACCACACACACACAACCATACACAAACTCATACACACACACATACATAGTGGAATAGCCTAGAAAATGACGTAGTGGAGGCAGGAACCATACACAGTTTTAAGACGAGGTTTGATAAAGCTCATGGTCGGGAAGAGAGAGGGCCTAGTAGCAACCGGTGAAGAGGCGGGGGGGAGGACTAGGACTCGACCCCTGCAACCACAAATAGGTGAGTACACACACACACATGCAACAACGAGTCATGGTACGTGATGAGGTATCACAGTGGGCCTGTGACGAGCGGGGTCCACAGGGTCAATCCTAGGACCATTCTATTTTTGAAATATGTGAATGACATTATGGAAGGGATAGACTCTGAAGTTGCCCTGTTCGCAGATGATGTGAAGCTAATGAGAAGGATTAAATCGGATGAGGATCAGGTAGGACTAAAAAGAAACCTGGACAGGCTGGACACGTGGTCCCCGCAACTGTTTCTCGAATTCAAAAACCCCCAAATGCAAAGTCATGAAGATTGGAAGGGCAAAGATGACCGCAGACAGAGTATAGGCTAGGTGGACAAAGGCTGCAAACCTCAATCAAATAGAAAGATCTTGGGGGGACCATAAAACCGAGCACATCTCCGGAGGCGCACATCAACCAGATAACTGCGCAGCATATGGGCGCCTGGCAAACCTGAGAATAGCGTTCCAATACCTTAGTAAGGAGTCGTTCAAGGCACTGTACACTGTGTACGTCAGGCCCATACTGGGGTATGCAGCACCAGTTTTTGGAGCCCACACCTGGTCAAGCACGTCAAGAAATTAAAGAAAGTACAAAGGTTTGCAACAAAGGGTAGTTCCGAGCTCAGGGGTATGTCCTATGAAGAAAGGTTTAGGGAAATCGGACCCGACGACACTGGAGGGCAGGAGGGTCAGGGGAGACATGATAACAGCATACAAAATACTGCGTGGAATAGACAAGATGGACAGAGACAGGATGTTCCAGAGAGGGGACACAGAAACAAAGGGGTCACAATTGGGAAAATGAAGACTCTGACGAGTCACAGGGATGTTAGGAAGTACTTCTTCATCACAGAGTCCCTCAGGAAGTGTAATAGCCTAGTAAGTGATTTTAGTGGGGGCAGGAACCCTACATAGCTTTAGAGACGAGGTATGACAAAGCCTGGGAAACAGAGAGAGAGAGGACCTAGTAGCCAAACATGAAGAGGCGGGGCCCCGGAACTGAGACTCGACCCCTGCAATCACAGTTAGGTGAGTACACACACACACACACACACACACACACACACACACACACACACACACACAACACACACACACACACACACACAAACACACATACACTGTTCTTTTTTTAAAGATTCATTCTGTTACACTAAAAATCGTAACTTTGCACTTACAGCACAACAAACATCCCCTTCTAGCTCAACAGAATACCAACCGCACTAAACTCGCCTCACTACTTTCACAAAGGAGAGTACGCGTATGATCTACGCCGCCACCATATTTCACCCAGGAAGTGAGCGAAAATTTGAGTACGGGGGTGTTTTTGATACACCTCATAGTCTTCCCCCTGAACCAGATGGGGTGCTGGGGGGCCGAGATCATCCACTCCCGTCCTCAATAAAACAAGATATATTTTTTCAGAGTTATGCAGGTTTCTGCATTAATGTGAAGTTCATAATGTAAGATGTTAGTGTAAAGTTCCTTTTAAATGATGTCATCAATTTGGGGGAGTTTTTAGGGAGTGAACATTGTAGCAGTGTGACTATGGTGTTAGCTTCTCGGGGGAGGGAGTCGTTGAGAAGCTGTGTTGGTGTGTTTACGGCCACAGGCATCTTGTGATGCCTGTGGCCGTAAATTATGTTTGGGTTTGTTTATGCTCACGTGGGCCCCTGGAAGGTGCCTGGCATGTTTTGTGTACTCACTCACCTAGTTGAGGTTGCGGGGGTCGAGTCCGAGCTCCTGTGTGTGTGTGTACTCACCTATTTGTACTCACCTATTTGTGGTTGCAGGGGTCGAGTCACAGCTCCTGGCCCCGCCTCTTCGCTGATTGCTACTAGGTCCTCTCTCTCCCTGCCCCATGAGCTCTATCATACCTCGCCTTAAAACTATGTATGGTTCCTGCCTCCACCACATCACTTTCTAGGCTATTCCACGGCCTGACTACTCTATGACTGAAGAAATACTTCCTAACATCCCTTTGATTCATCTGAGTCTTCAACTTCCAATTGTGACCTCTTGTGTCTGTGTCCCATCTCTGGAACATCCCGTCTTTGTCCACCTCGTCTATTCTGCGCAGTATTTTATATGTCGTTTATCATGTCTCCCCTGACCCTCCTGGCCTCCAGTGTCGTCAGGCCGATTTCCCCCAACCTTTCTTCATAGGACAATCCCCGTAGCTCTGGGACTAGTCTTGTTGCAAACCTTTGCACTTTCTCTAATTTCTTAAACGTGCTTGACTAGGTGTGGATTCCAAACTGGTGCTGCATACTCCAGTATGGGCCTGACGTAGATGTGTACAGAGTCTTAAACGAAATCCTTACTGAGGTATCGGAACGCTATCCGAGGTTTGCCAGGCGCCCGTATGCTCCCAGCAGTTATCTGATTGATGTGCGCCTCAGGAGATATGCTCGGTGTTATACTCACCCCCAATTTCTTTTTTCCTTTAGTGAGGTTTGCAGTCTTTGGCCATCTAAACTATATTGTGTCTGCGGTCTTTTTTGCCCTTCCCCAATCTTCATGACTTTGCATTTGGCAGGGTTAAATTCAAGGAGCCAGTTGCTGGACCAGGCTTGTAGCCTGTCCAGATCTCTTTGTAGTCCTGCCTGATCCTCGTCCGATTCGATTCTTCTCATTAACTTCAAAATCGTCTGCAAACAAGGACACTTCTGAGTCTATCCCTTCCGTTATGTCGTTCACGTTACCAAGAACAGCACAGGTCCTAGGACTGACCCCTGTGGAACCCCGCTTGTCACAGGCCCCACTCTGACACCTCGTCGCGTACCATGACCGTTGTTTCCTCCCTGTCAGATATTCTCTGATCCATTGCAGTGCCTTTCCTGTTATGTGTGCCTGGTCCTCTAGCTTTTGCAGTAACCTCTTGTGAGGAACTGTGTCGAAAGCCTTCTTGCAGTCCAAAAATACCCCAGTCGATCCACCCCTCTCTCTCTTGTCTTACTTCTGTCACCTTGTCATAAAACTCTAGTAGGTTTGTGACACAGGATTTTCCTTCCCTGAAACCCGTGCTGGTTGTCAATTATACACTTGTTTCTTTCCAGGTGCCCCACCACTCTCCTCCTGATGATTTTCCCTCCATGACCTTGCATACTATACACGTTAGAGATACGGGTCTGTAGTTTAGTGCCTCAGTCTGTCTCCCTTTTTAAAAATTGGGACTACTTTGGACCATTTTCCTTTACCTCAGGGAGTTGCCCAGTTTCAAATGATGTGTTGAAGATCTTTGTTAATGGCTCACACAATATCTCTGCTCCCTCTTTAAGGACCATGGAGAGATTTTTGTCTGGTCCCACCGCCTTTGAGGTGTCAAGTTCGCATAGCAGCTTCTTCACCTCCTCCTTGGTTATATGTACCTCATCCAGCACTTGCTGGTGTGCCCCCCTGTTCTGATTTCTTGGAGTCCTACTGGTTTCCACTGTAAAAACTTCTTTAAATCTTGTGTTGAGCTCCTGACATACCTCTCGGTCGTTTCTTGTGAATTCCCCATCACCCTTCCTCAGTCTGATTACCTGGTCCTTGATGTTGTTTTCCTCCTGAAAGTGGCTGTACAACAGCTTCGGGTCAGTCTTTACTTTTTATGCTATGTCATTTTCATAAATTTTCTCTGAGCCTCCCTTCTTATCTGTGCATATTTTGTTTCTGGCTCTTCGGCTGATTCTTATTTTCCTGAGTTTTTCTGTCTTCTGTACCTTTTCCATTCTCTAGTACAAACCCAGTTTTTGCCTCCCTACACCTTTGGGTGAACCAAGGACTCGTTCTGTTCTTCCCATTATTTCTGTTTCCTTTGGGAAAAAAACCTCTCCTCTGCCTCCTTGCATTTTGTTGCTACATAGTCCATCATTCTTGTACTGGTTTTCCTGTCAGTTCCCTCTCCCATTTAATGTCTTGAAGGAATGTTCCTCATGCCTGAGTAGTTCCCCCTTTTGTAGTTTGGTTTTTCCCAGCCTATTCCTGCTACTCTCTCCACTTGGAGCTCAACTATGTAGTCGAAGCACAGAACCACATGATCACTACTCCCAGGGGCCTTTCATACATGATACCCTCGATGTCCGAACTACTCATGGTGAATACAAGGTCCAACCTTGCTGGTTCATCCTCTCCTCTCTCTCTGGTAGTGTCTCTAACATGTTGATGCATGAGGTTCTCCAGTACCACATCCATCATCTTGGCTCTCCATGTTTCGGGACCCCCATGGGGCTCCAGGGTTTTTCCCCGTCAATCCTCCTTGTGATTGAAATCACCCATAACTAGTAACTTTGCTCCCCCCATGTGTGCTCTCCTGGCCAAGTCGGCTAGTGTGTTGATCATTGCTCTGTTGCTCTCATCGTATTCTTCTCTTGGCCTCCTGCAGTTTGTGGTGGGTTGTACATTACTGCAATTTTTCACCTTATGTCCCTCAACTGGATTGTTCCTACTAAGTAGTCCCTTTCGCCCCTGTCATCCATTCCTTCCAAATTTTTTCAAAACCCCACTGGTTTTTAATGAGCAGTGCAACTCCTCCTCCCCCTCTCCTCCCTCTGTCTTTCCTGAAGGGTTTGATATCCCGGGTGGAAAGATTGAATCTGTTATTATTCTGGTGAGTTTGTTTCTGTGAGTGCTATTATGTCTGGGGATGTCTCTTTGATTCTTTCGTGCCAAATCCTCATACTTGTTTGTTATTCCATCTGCATTTGTATACCACACCTTCAACTTCTTTTTTAAGACTGTGGGTTTGGGGAAATATATTGGGGGGTTGGGGAAGTGGGAGACCTGGTAAGGAACTATGGGTTGTTGCTGTGGGGGTGAAGTTTGTAATGTGTGTGTTGTTGGGGTGTTTTGTTGTGTGTGTGTGTGTGTGTTGGGGTGTTTTGGGGGGTG
>NW_026469820.1:0-10812 GCF_026875155.1 Cherax quadricarinatus
TGAATTCGAGGCTTATTTTGGTTGTCATCGGCAAACTTGCCGTTTGTCGTCTTTATGCCTCATCTATGTCGTTTATGTAGATTGTGAACAGCAGGGGGCCCAACACTGACCCCTGTGGAACA
Organism: Cherax quadricarinatus; assembly: GCF_026875155.1. Taxonomy (NCBI): domain Eukaryota; kingdom Metazoa; phylum Arthropoda; class Malacostraca; order Decapoda; family Parastacidae; genus Cherax; species Cherax quadricarinatus. Next base: position 123 of record NW_026469820.1, read on the forward strand.
CCGCTCGTGACGCTTCCCCACTCTGATTTCTCCCCATTTATGCAAACTCTCTGCTGCCTATTGTCAACCATGCCTCTATCCAGGAAAAAATTTCTCCTCCTATTCCTTTGTGCTTTAATTTTCCTCAATAGTCTCTGATGTGGGACCCTGTCAAAAGCCTTACTGAAGTCCATATACACAATATCATATTCATTACCATGATCTACCTCCTCAAATACCTTAGTGAAAAAAGTTAATAAATTCGTAAGGCAGGAACGCCCCTTTGTAAAACCATGCTGAGATTCGTTGATTAATTTATGTTTTTCAAGGTGGCTACGAACTGCCTCGGCAATTATTGATTCCATAAATTTTCCCACTATGGAGGTTAGGCTTATTGGTCTATAGTTCGAAGCTAAGGACCTGTCACCTGTTTTGAAAATAGGTATCACATTTGCCATTTTCCACTTATCTGGCACCATGCCAGTTTGTAGTGATATGTTGAAAAGATTAGCCAAAGGTGTGCTAAGCTCCTCTTTACTTTCCCTTTAGAACCCTTGCATACAGTTCATCAGGGCCTGGGGATTTGTTAGGTTTTAATTTATCTATTTGCCTAAGGACCATGTCACTTGTGACCCTAATAGTGCACAGTTTTATTATCGTCCTGTTCTACATAATTTATCATTACTGGAATATCGCTGGTATCCTCCTGTGTAAAAACTGAGAGGAAGTATGTGTTAAAAATTCTACACATTTCCTTATCACTGTCAGTGAGCTGACCCGAGGAACTTTTGAGTGGGCCTATCTTGTCCCTGATCTTACTTCTGTATACCTGAAAGAATCCTTTTGGGTTAGTCTTCGATTCTCTTGCAACTTTAACCTCATAATCTCTATTTGCTTTTCTAATTCCCTTTTTTTTTTCTCTCTTTAACTGAATTATCGATTTCTTAATTGCCCCTCTCCTCTTTTGATTTGCCTATATATGCCTCTCTTTTGACCAATCAGATATTTTAATCTATTGTTCATCCATTTAGGATCATTTTTGTTTGATCTGATTTCCCTATTTGGAACATAATTTGACTGAGCAGCTAGAACTATGCCCTGGAAAGCATCATATCGGCAACCATCACCACCTACCTGACCCCTAGTCAGGTCATTCCAGTTCAGCCCACCTAAGTAATTTTTCAGTCCTATGAAATCAGCCAAGCGAAAGTCAGGGACGGAGACTTGATTGCCATTATTAGGGGAATTCCATGATATGTTAAAACTGAGTGATTTGTGATCACTCCCCCCAAGCTCATCATTAACCTCAAGATTATTAATTAGTGTTTCCCTACTGGCAAGAACCAAGTCAAGGAGGTTATTTCCCCTAGTTGGCTCTGTCACAAACTGTTTTAAAAAACAATCCTGGATCGTATCAAGAAAGTCACCCGACTCTAAATTTCCTGTCAAATTGCTCCAGTCAATCTGTCTATAGTTGAAATCTCCCATTAGCACAACATTTTCGTATGTAGATGCCTTACGAATTTCGTCCCATAGAAGTTTACTGCACTCCCTATCAAGATTTGGGGCCCTGTAAATCACACCCAAAATTAATTTTTCTCGGCCCTCGAGAAGCTGTAACCAAACAGATTCAGTGGCTGACGCTTCTAATTTAATATCTTGTCTAACACAACAATTTAAATTGTCTCTGACATACATCGCTACTCCACCACCTTTCCTGTTGACCCTGTCAGTGTGGAATAATTTATAGCCTTGTATGTGACATTCAGAGGGCATCTCTCTATCTTTCAGATTGAGCCAGGTCTCTGTTATAGCAATAATATCTATGTTTCCTGCACTTGCAATTAATCTTAGCTCATCTATCTTATTTCTAACACTCCTGCTATTAGTATAGTAAACCTTAAGGGAGCTAGTCCCTTGCTGCCCTCTGCTGTCCCCCCTTTTTTTGCTGACCTGTTCTATTGTCTTTATTTTTAACTTCATGCTGAATGCCTTTTATACATTTACTGTTTCCAACCCTAGTGTTGCAACCTGCTTGTTTCCCACACACACCCATACCTCTATCTTCCATCAGTTTAAAATCATAGGCATTTCACCAATGGGCTTCTCAATCGAGTCTGCAAGTGCTACCACCCCCTGCCCAGAGAGAATGAACCCCATCCCTTGCATACATATCATGTTTGCCATAAAAGTTGTTCCAGTTGTCAATGAATGGGATTGCAAGTTCCTTGCAGTATCTGTCTAGCCCGCAATTTACACCAATTGCCCTAGACAACCATTCATTTCCTACTCCCTTCTAGGCAAGATGCTACATATGATTGGGATCCCTCCCTTAGACTTAATGAAATCTATAGCTGACTGTACTTATCTAGCAGCTCTTCTCTCCTACCCTTCCCAATATCATTTCCACCAGCACTGAGACAGATAATGGGCTTGTTCCCATTACCTGACATGATATTATCCAGTCTGTTGACAATGTCCCCAACACCAGCTCCAGGGAAGCACACTCTATCTCTCATCTTCTTATTCCTATTACAAAAAGCACGGTCAACATATCTTACCTGAGAGTCACCAACCACAAGAATGCGCTTACCTTCATTAGCAGGGGCAGTAGTACCCTTACCTTCACTGGCCACTGAAGTACATTCATCCTGGAGAACAGAGAAGCGATTTCCTACCTTCAGATCTGCACTCTTAACTTTCCTTACTCTGATGCGCCTCCCATTACTGTGAACAACTCGCCACTTGTAGCAGGTGCTGGGCTGCACCTCACTGCTGGTAGCCGTTGCTACCTCCCCACCTACAGCCTCCTCACAGTGAGAGACAGACTGCACCTCACTGCTAGAAGCCTCATTCCCCACATCTCCAACCACCTCACACTCTCTCCCAGGCCCATTGAGGTGGACCTTCAGCCTCCTAATCTCCTCCTGGAGAAGCAAGACCTCCTCCTTCAACTCTCCAACCTCAGCTTTTAAAACACTGCAGAAGCAAGCCATGCTCTCTTGTACAAGGTGCACAAATTTTCAAGAATTTCATTACAGAATTCACCTCCATTATCTGTTACTAGGGACTTAGGGGTGGTATGCCTGCAGATAATGCGTTCTTTAAACGCTTTAGCTACTGTCTCGGCAGTCTTATCTGCAATAGGAACTAACTCACAATATCTGGTGAAATGGTCTACCATAACACACAGATGTTTGTTACCTTGGAGGGAACATTGGAAATTAGTTAACAAATCTAGCGCAACTCTTTCCCACGGTTCGCTAGTAGTTGGATATACTTGGATTGGATTAGGGCCATTAGCATTGCCTTTATGTTGCATGCAGACACTACATTTCTTAACATACTCAGAAATATCAGTTGCCATACGAGGCCAAAAGTATTTCAATCTGGCTTGTTTTACTGAACGATCCATACCAGGGTGTGCAACACCTGGTACATCGTGAACTAGCTGTAAGGCTACATTCACTAGTGACTGTGGAATTACTAACTGGTATACTCTTCTGCTAGGAGTACCCAACTCGGCTGTTCGATACAGTAATTCTTGGTTCATGACAAAGTCACTGATGGGTGCTGGTGGCTTCACAGTCAGAATAAGATCTTCCTGGAGCAGGAATCGAATCACACCAGACCACATGGGATCTGTTCGTTGAGCATTCTTTACATCTTCAGCACTAAATGGAGGGTCTGCAGTTACTATACTAACATTTGCGCAGTGTTGACGTGTACTTGGCTCTGTGAAGACCTGTTTGCGCGCTCTCTAGAATTGAAGCAAGATGCCCTCCATCGAGCAACTTTACCAACAGCTTAAGGAAGAATTGAGGTTGGCGAATTTGGAAATTCGGCGATTGACCGAGGAGAACAAGAAGATTCGTAGTAGTCCTCCTTTTTTGAGTCCTCAGGAAAAAAGGGAAACGGGGTCAGTGGCGGACAGCAGGGAAAGAATTGACGTAAAAGACGAATGGAAAGGTAAAAAACGAAAAGAAGAAAGAGACTGCCGTGGAAAAAACTGTTGGGGAAAAACTCCAATACATTTCAGTGCTACCGACGAATGTGAGTTGACTAGGGGGAACGCCCACGACAAAAGACATTAAGGAAGGAAAAGAAATTGTTGTTGTTGGGGATACCCAAAGTTAGGTATAGGAAGGGCGTTCTGCTTGAAGGACGGAGTGGGAGACAGAGAGTTTGCTTTCCGGGGGGCTGGGATGGAGGATATTGTTAGCCTTTGGATGACATCAGAGGGGTAATGGGAGCAAACCTATTATCTGTCTCAGTGGGGAGGAACGATTTTTGGCGACGTAGGAGTGGGGGGACCTGATTAGAGGTATAGGTCAGCAATGAAATAATTAGAAGAAAGGGTGGGAACCCTCCATAGGGTTTTTTTTTGGCCAAAAGGAGGGGATTGGAAGTAAATGGTTGTCAGGGAAATTTTGGTGAAAATTGGGGGGCGGACAAATACTGTAAGGAAAATGCGGTTTAAATTCATTGACAACGGGGACCTTTTCCCTTATGGCAGAAATGACATGTATGTAGGGGGGGGTTCACTTATTAGGTGTGGGGTGGGGGGCACGGCAACTGAAGGGGAGGGAGCAGTTGGGGGCTTTTAAATAGAATGTTAGGGGTATGGTTTTTTGGGGCAGGAAAAACAGTGAATTCCCATGAGAAAATTTTTTACGATTTCTAGGGAATATTAAAAAAAACGAGATGATTTGAAAAACCCAGGGACCTTGGGTTAAAGACGGTAATGGGTTTTAGTAAAAAAAATAGAAATAGCAGGAAGGGAAAAGAAAAAAGGAGAGTTTTTCAATGTTTATTATGCTAATTCCCGTAGTGCTGGGAATTTAAGATTGGAGGTTGAGTTTAGTTGCTAGTGTAGGAAAAAACATTGGGTTTTTTCCCTTAACTGAGACGTGGTTTAATTAAAAAAAGTGGGGGACATGCCTGCGGAAGTCATATTCAGGTTTTAATTGTTCAAGAAGTAGAAGTATTGGGGGGGGGGGGGTGGGGGTGGCTTGTCGTCCGAGATCGCTTAAAAATTTTGAAAAAAAACGGGTTTTTAAAGTCTGAAGTAACACATACAATCTTTTTGGATAAATTTTCAGAGGGGCATAAAAAAAACTGATTTTAGGGTGAATACCGCCCCCTAACTTAATGGGGGCCCAAAGGGGAAAACACTATGGGGGGAAAAATTGTTAAGGCCACGGGCCCACGATAATGTATAATTTTAAGGGGGGGTTTAACTTTAGTATGTTGATTGGAATTTCTTGACGGGAATTTAGGAATCGACGACTTTTTAAAGTTTTTCGGGATTGTTTTTTTGAAGCAGTTTGTGACGAACCTAAAAGGGGGAAAAATAACCTGCTTGATTATTATGGCAAACAATAATCCCCTTTTTAATAATTTAGAAATTTCAGAGGAACTGGGTGTACGACCACAAACAATTACATTTAGCTTGAAAGGGAAATTTCGATAGTAGCGTAAAATCCCGTAACAGCCCAATTTTCGTTGCAGATTTTCGATGGGCTTAAAAAAACACTTATCATCTGTTGATGGGGGAAAAAGAAAAAGGCTATCAATATGAAGTTTTCTGAACATATACATGCTGCTCAAAGGGTTATCCCATATAAAAGAAATTAGATCAAATAGAAATGACCCAAAATGGATGAATAATAGGCTCAAAAAATTTCTAGGGGGATAAGAAAAAAATTTATATATCAAAAGAGGTGAGGGTCATTTATGAATCAGTATATTTTACATTAAAAGGGGGCATTAAAGGGGATAAGAAAAGCTAAAAGGGGGGCTTTGAAATTAAAAATTTAGGGATTCTAAAAAAAATAACCCAAAAAGTTTTTTCCCGGTCTAAGAAAAAAAAGTTTTGAGATAGATAGGTCCCCTTAAAAAAAACTTGGGGACCTTATGACAAAGAGAAAAGAAATGTCTTGATTTTTTAAAAAATTATTTTCTCTCATTTTTACACAGGAAGACACTAAAAATATTTCCCGTAATTAATTTTACAGTGGCTAGAAGAAGATAAATTTGTAACATCACAGTCATGTGAGAGGTTGTGAGGCGATAGACAGAGAAACAAAAAAATCGCCGGGTCCTATGAGGTTTTTTTCAAGGGGCTTAAGGGAAAGCAAAAGGAACTCTGTGAAAAACCATTAACTAATATTTTTAATTTATCCCTTTTAAAAAGGTGTAGTGTTGATATGTGGGAAAAGGCTAATGAACTCCCATTTTTAAAACAGGGGACAAGTTTGTTACCGTCAAATTACCGCCCAAGCCCGACCTCAATTGAGGCAAAAAATTACTGAGCAATTATAGCTGAGAATAAGAAGCCTCTGATAAGCATAGCTTGATTAATGTACTCAGCATGGATTCACAAAGGGGCCGGGGTTTTTCTAATAATTTTTTTAAATTTCTTCAGTAAAGCTTTGAGGCTGTTGACCACAATAAAGAAATTTTATATTATTTTTCTTTGATTTTAAATAAGGCTTTTGATAGGTTTTCCCCACCATAGACGTTAAAGAAAGTGGGCCCAGCCCATGGGATTTGGGGGGAAAAAAGTGCTCTCGTGGATCGAGTCATGGGCCCCACTGACAGGAAGCAGGAGTGTCCATAAATGGGGTTTTAAAACCGAGGGGGGATCTGTAAAAAATGGCGTTCCACGGGGTCGTCTTGGGCCCCTGTTGTTTATAATATATATCAATGATCTTGATGAGGGGGAATTAAGTGATATGAGCAAAATTCGCCCAGAAAAAGATAGGAGGAAATTGATTCAAAAAGTAGATGTTAGGGAAATTCAGGAGGTTTAAACAAAAATTTTCGGTCGAAAAGTGGAGATGCAGTTTAATGTGTAAGTAAGGTTCGAAGCTTTGGGAGTGCCCTAACCCTAGTACTTATAAAAAAAAAATGATGAAAAAAATTTGCCATAAGATTTTCGAAAAAAAGGGTTGGGGGTTTTTGGTTACAGAACCTTAAAAACCCAAAACAGCAATGCCTAAGCGTATAATAAGGGAAATGATTTCTGGGGGTTTTTTTATCAAGAAATGTAAGAACGAAGTCCAGAGGTCAATGCAGCTTTATACACTAGTAAGGCCTCACCTTGATTATGCAGCTCAGTTCGGCTCTATTACAAAATGGACATAAATGTTAAAAAATTCAGCGTAGGATGATAATTAAATAATAGCATCAGAATCTTCCTTATAAGAAAAATTGAAGACTCTTAAATTTTCATTTATTGTTAGCGAAGAATGAGGGGGACCTACGAAAAATGTATAAGGGAAGATAGGTTTTAATAAAAGGGGGTATTAAAAAAGGTTTTGAGGATGTCTCTCCAAGAGAGAACCCGCAGTAATGGGTTTAAATTAGAAAGTTTAGATTTAGAAAGGACATAAAAAGTTTTGGGGTTTGGAAAAGGGTGTTGATGAGGGGAACTTTACCTATTTGGGGTTTTGAGGTGGACTTTGGGTATTTAAAATTATTTTGGATAAGTCATGGGGGAAGGGTTGGTTTGGTGGGATTTCACATCGAGTTATTTCTTGGGTAGCATTGAAAATTGGGTGGGTAAATGTTTTGTTGTGGGATGAATTGTAAAGGGGACCTGCTTTTGGGCCAGCAGGCCCCCTGCAGTTTCCCCCCTTTCTTTGTTTTTTGTTCATGCGCGAAAGGCATTGCGACTACATTTGATTCCCAGGTAAATGCTCAAAGGTGGGATGAACTCTTGGATAGTCAAGGTCCTTTTGGCTAACCTTCCGTAGGTTGTTTGTTCTGGAATAAGGGTATAGTGGAGATGGTTGAAAAGACATGAACAGGTATGAAAAATAATGTCTGGGAAAGTGCTTTAAAGCCCATACTATTGCAAAAGCTTTTGCTCAGTTACTGTATAATTACTTTCAGCCTTCGAAAGGACTGGCTAGCAAATGCAAACTGGGTTGTCTTCCCATCGGTTTTCTGAGCGACGGCACCTATGCAATTGAACTAGCATCAGTTGTCAGATAGAAAGGCTTAGAAAAATCTGAAATTTCAAAAATTGGAGCAGAGTTAGCTTTTTTTTTAGAGTTTGAAGTTTTCTTGCGGAAGGTCCAAAAAAAGGAGCATCTTTTTAAGCAACTCAGTTAGAGGAGCAGTATGGAAAAAAAATTGGAAATGAAGGATCTAAAAAAACCCTGCTAACCCCCAAAAGGATCTTACTTCTCTTACAACTTTAAGGGTGGTTAAAAAAATAGACCTTTTACTTTGCAAGAATCACGTCAACTATTCGTTTCACCATCGGGAGCACTGGAACAAACAGACACTTGTGAGAGCATCCGAAACAGAGACGTTTTCTGCAGCGGCATGTGAATCAACAGGATCATTACTTTTGAAGTAATTGTTTTTCCGCAAGGGCCCCCTGTGGAGAAATACTACTCGAACAAAAGGCATTGCAGGGATAGGTTGTGCACTCAAGGAAATTGAGTGTCTCGGAACTTGAGGCATGGGATATCCTGCAAGTCTGACGGTATAGGTGGAAACATGTGGGAGTGCCCGAATTACCGTCCCTGCCCGTTTGGGGTACGTATGGGGGAATGCATTGCTTGAAAGGATTAACCCGTACATATACCTGCGCATAAAACCCAGATTTTGATCCAAGTGGAACCCCAGAATGGAACGATAAAAGTCGTCAATTTGGGCATGCATCGATAAGGGTCGAGCACAATGCGTTTAAAAGTCCCATTGGGAAAGTAATTGGTCGACAAAGGGAAAGGAAGCGTGAAGTTCTATTTTGGATAAAAAAAGGTTGGGGAAAAGCGACCTCGGCAGGGGTGAAAACCAGTACCCCACTAAGGGAGGACCCAATGGTCGGTTTAGGGAAAAGGACTGTCGTAACGCTTATCCTTAAACAAAAATGACCTAATAATATTGATTTCGCACCCGATCAGAACAAATAAGGGGCAATTTTGAACAGAGCTTGCACTACGGGCCTTGGTTTCATTGGAGTTTGTGCAAACAAAAAAAGGGGGAGTGTCTCAGAAAAAAACTTGTTCCACTTTCCCCAAAAAAACAAATTTAGGGAATGTGAAGCAACATCATCAGCGGTTGTCTTCTCGGGGACTGCTTTAAAGGTTCAAAGGGAATTTTGAACGGGGAGGGGTTTTTCATTTCACTACTGTCACCATGGGACGGGTTTTGATGGGGCCCGAAATTCCCCGAATTGGAAGAAAGAGCCTGGTTTGGTTTGTTTGAGAAATTGGAAGAATGAGCCTGGTTTTGGTTTTTTTGAGACCACGATATCTGTTTCCTTACGGGTTTTTGCGGGTTTGGGAAGGCCAGGAAAAGACCTAGAGTCTGAAGGTTTAGGAGCATTGCATCAGTATGTCATGTCCATGTATTCTAGAAAGTACATAGGGAAGGGGTACTCATCATCGACGACGTCTCTTTGGGTAATTCAGGACAATTTAATTTCAAAAGGCCCCGGAAACCACAATTATAACAAGTCCGCCGACTATGGTTACTGAATGACTACGATACTACGAGGTGTTAAGACTCTGTAACTGGTTCTTGGTGATCTTGAGATGGGTTGACGACACGATTTGTCCTTTTGGCGCAAAAAAGAGGGGTGCAGATGAGGGATATGTGTGAAAAAAATTTTAATAATGGTAAAAATCCCTGGGGGGACAAGGAACGTACTGATTTAAGGCTGTAAATGGTTCCCCGTACAGTTGGGGGTTGAGCCTCATAAGCAAACCCCGGGGCAGGGGGCATTATTCTTTTTAAATTTCTCCAAAGCTGCATTTTAGAAGCGATTTTTGTAAATGGGTTTTGCCTCTTCAGGGAGAAAAGTGATGATTTGGGGACGCATTGATAAATGATGATAAAAATTTGTCTAAAAACAGCAAATGCACTCAAAAGATTTATTACTCATGGGTGTAGATTCATAGTTCCCTAAGAACGACATAGGATCAGCTGTTTTTGGGGGCAAGGAAAAAAACGAATCAGTTCCTATATTGTGACCACTTAGTAAGATTCCTGAAGTCTCGCTATCAAGGGGTCAACAACGTGAAAGCAGCAGGGGGTCGATAAAGAGCTTATAGCAAGTCTGATAAAACTTTCCTTGAAGGAGGACCCTTTAACTAGAGCACCCGCACAAAAAGAATGGCCGAAACATCTTCAAGATATGTACATGGCCATTGAAAAAAGGTAACGCATCAAGGGGAATCCGAGTATAACTATAGTATCTCGGTGTTTGGGGGCGGTTGTCGTCGGTAAGGAATGTGGGACCCATGAAGGGGGAACAGTACCCGAGGGTTGGTGTCGACATTCACTAAAAATATATTGACGGTATGTGGACATAATGGCAAAGTAACACGGAACAAATAAGGGAAAAAAAATGAAGTTAAAAATGATATAAAATTCTAGAATTGAAATAAAGATGCAACTAATTTGCGAAAAAGGGAAAAAAAAAAAGTTAAGATAAACCCGCAAGAGGAAGGACACTCAATGTGAAGGATATTGGTCAAGATAAAAAAAAATTTACATTGAAATATACAAGTAAAAATATTTTTGGAGACTGAATTAAATGCAAAAGAGCTGTCTTTATCTTGCTAAAAGAAAATTTAAATTAAAAAAATTTTAAATCAATGTAAAAAGTATAAAATAAAATTACAAATTGTTAAAAAGGGAAATTTTAAATATTTTCTAAGAATGCATAGACAAAAAATTAAAAAATTAT
>NW_026469821.1:0-12255 GCF_026875155.1 Cherax quadricarinatus
CCTGGGTTTAAAAGGGTAAACACATGTCTGCCCCATCCTTTCAACGCTTTTTTGCTTTGCACTTGGGTTTTTACCACTATTATTTATCTTGAAAGATAGAGAGTTTGGGAGGTATATGATAAGCGCAACAAAATCCAGTTTACCCAGAAACTTTTAAATAACGTTTGGGTGCCCCTTGACCAGATCAAGTTGCGGAAATTTAATCTAAAGTACCCTTTTTCAGATTTTGGTTTATTGAAAAGGGTTTCCACCAGGGTGTTGGAATTTTTTTTCTTAACTAAATTAATAAAAAAAACTGCAGCTTTTTCCGGTGCTCATTCGTTGTTGGGATACCATTGTGATGAAAAAAAGGGAATGTCTAGAATTATTTTTTGGGGTTTCAGCTGTATTTATATAAATATGGGTAGAGGTTGGTAGCACAACCACCCGGGGAAAGTCTCCCGCCTGCCAAAAGACTGTGAAAAAAAAAACCTTTAAACTTTTTTTGCATATGGGGATTGCTGGTTTCTTTTTCTGTCCAAAAACACGCTAAGTAACAGGGATATTTTGCTACTCCAATTACACTTTGGTCACCTTCACAGAACCACATGATATTATATATACATACATCTGGGTTTTTTTTCCTTTTTCTAAATAGCTTTTGTTCTTTTTTATTTCTTCTATTGTCCATGGGGAAGTGGAAAAAAATCTTTCCTCCGTAAGCCATGCTGTCGTTTGAGGCGACTAAAATCCCCGGGAGAAAATGGGCTAGAAACCCCTTCTCCTTTTAAAATTTCAAAAAAAGAGAAGAAGAAAAACTTTATAAAACCCTGGGGGTTGCTTAAATGTGCGGGATGTATGGGGGATCAAAAAAACAATGATTGCTGATGTTTGAATAAAAAAGAAGTTGGATTCCTGGCCCAACGAAACAAAGCTAAAGGGGGTAGGGAGTTTCGTGGGGGAAATAAAAGGGGTTAAATCTGGAGTATTTGGGGGTTAGGCAAAAGGGAAGGGGGAGCAGTAATGTTAAAGACAGTTATGGAAGGGGGAAAAGGGGAAATTATAATTTGGTAAATTCAAGAATTATTTTGGGATTAAATTTAAAGGTTGGATGCGAGAAGGGGTCATAAATAAGCGTGTATGAACCTGGAAAAAGAGAGGAATGCGAGGGGGAGGAAAAAATTTTGGGAGATTTTAAAGTGAATGTATAGGACCCTTTAAACCCAAAGTGGGGGTTTTTAATTTGTGGTAGGGGACTTGATGCTAAAGTGGAAAAACCTTTTAAGAGGTGTGGTAGGTAATTTTGGGGGGGGGCCAGGTGTAAAATGATAAGGGGAGCCCTTTGTTTAAAAACTTTGATAAAAAAGGGGTTTAGTTATAGGTAATACATATTTTAAAAAAAAAGAGGAAAAAAAAAAAAAATAAGATATTTTAGGGCGAAATGACAGGTTTTTTGGGATTATGATTGGAAGATAAAAGACTGTTGAGTGGGATTTAGGATGTCCCTTTTTTTATAGGGGGCCCACAGATATATCAATGATTTTCTAGTTTTTGGCTACACTAAAGGAAAAAGGGGTAGTTGGGATAAAAAGGAGAATAGAACCATAGGGAAAAAAGGGGAGGGGGAATTTTTTAAATTTAAAAGAGGAGGCAGTTAGGGTAAGAATAAAACACCCTTTTGGAGGTTTGAGGGGAAATTTGAAAAGCATGGGCAAGGGGTCGAAAGGTATGGGGTATTTTTTAAAAATGTAGTTTTAAAGGTTTTTTCAGCAAAAGTTTGTGGTTACGGAAAGTGGGTGCAGGGGGAAGAGGGAGCGTTTTTGGGGGAAGGGTTGATTTTAAAGAGGTAGAAAGGGGGGGAAAAAGTTAGAATATAGAATTTTTTTACAAGTAGAATGGGGAAAGGGGGGAAGAGTTTATGGAAAAAAAGAGAAAATTTTTTAAGAGGAGGGGTTTAAAAGAAATGAAAAAAGAGGAAATTTGAAAAGGAGGGGGGGAATTGTTATCAACAATTTTTTTTGGGAAAATAAGAAAAAGTTTTGGAGTGAAAATTTAAACAAGTTAAGAAAGCCTAGAGAACAAAGGATTTTATTAAAAAATGGAGAGGGGGGAATTATTAAATGGAAGGGTAGGGGTTTTTGGGGAAAAAGATGGAAGGAATATTTTGGGGAAATTTTGTTAAATTTTGTTGAAGTAGGGAAGCTGTGATTTCGTGTAAAAAGGGAAAGGAGGAAAAAAACATTTTTGTAGGGTGGGGAAAAGACCAGTTGTGAGTGGGGGGGAAAGGGTTTCTTTAGGCAGTAGGAAAAATAAAAGGGGGGGGTAAGGCAGCCGGGTTTTGATGGGATAAAAAATAGAAAGTTAAAAGAAGGGGGATATAGTTTTGGAGTGGTTGGTGCAATTTTTTAAAAATGTATGGAAGAGGGAAAAGGTACCTAGGGTTGGCAGAGAGCATGAAATTTTTTCCTTTGTAAAAAGGGGCAAAGGGGTTTAAAAAGGAGAGTGCAAAATTATGGGGGGATAAGTCTGTTGAGTGTACCGGGGGAAAGTGTATGGTAGATTTTAAAATTTGGGAAAAAATTAAAGGGATTTTAAGAGGAAAAATTTGGGGTAGCGATGAACAAGGGGGTTTTTAGGAAAGGTAGGGGGTGTGTGGGAAGGTGTTTACGGGGGAAAAAATATAAGTGAACAGTTTTTAAATAAGGCTAAAGAGGCTTTGTGGAAATTTTGGTTTTGGAAAAAGGCTTTTAATGACGGGTGGTTTAGGGGGGCAATGTGGAGATTTTTCCCAAAGTGTATGGTGTAGGAGGTAGGTTACTGAAAGCAGTAAAAGATTTTTTTAGGGAGGTTAGTGGGGGGCTAAGTTTAAAAGTATGTAGGAAAAGGGAAATTTTTTCCCAGAAAATTTGGCCTTAGAAAGGATGTGTGATGTCCCGTGGTTTTTTTAAATATTTATGATGGGGTTGTAAAGAAAAAAATGCGAGGGTTTGGCAAGAGGCGTGGATTTAAAAAGATAAAGAATCACACAAAAAGGGGGGAGTTGTCACAGCTGCTTTTTGGGCCGAGGGACACTTTTGCTCTTGGGAGTTCTAAGAGAAGTTGCAGGGGATTGGTGGAGGGAATTTGGTAGGGTGTGCAAAAGAAAAAAATTTAAAAGGGGTGAATACAGGAAAGAGTTAAGGTTTGAGGATAAAAAAAAGATTAGGTGATGAAAGATTAAATTTATCAGTTGGAGGGAGGGGGGTTTGGAGGAGGTGAACGTATTCAGATTTTTTGGGGAGGGGAAACGTGTAGCGGATGGGTTAGGAAAGAGAGGTGAATAAATAGAATTGATGGGGGAAAAAAAAAGGGAGGGGGAGTGGTGCACTTAGGAGCCCGGGTGGAGACAAAGAACTTTTTTCCTTGGAGGCAAAGGGGGGAAATTGTTTTGAGAGTATATTTTTCCCAAAACGCTCTTTTTGGGTGGGAAGCGTGGGTGTTTAATTTTTGCAGCAAAGGGGAAGGGGGAGGCAGTGGAGATGTCATGTCTAAAGGGAAATTTTGTGTGGTGTGAAAAATTTCCCAGAAAAATTTCGTAGTTTGGAAGTTAGGAGGGGGGGTGCGGGATTACCAAAACTGTTGTTTCCCAGAGGGCTGGGAAGGGGGTTTTTGGGAGGTGGTTCGGAAATGTAAGAAAATTTGGGAGGGGAAAAAGAATAAAAAAAACTTCAAGAGTGTATCAGTTTTTTAGTGGGGGAAAGGGCGGGGTAGGGGTGGGCCCTAGGAAGGGTTGGAGGGGGGGGGGTAAAAGAGTTTTTGTGGGAGGGGTTTGGACTTCCGCAGGATGCGGGAAGCGGTTTGATAGGAGTGAATGGGGGACAAATTTTTTTTAATACTTAAACGTGCTTTGGGAGTTTTAGCAAAGTAACATTTTAAAGGGGAATTCGGGGAAAACCCGGGGCGGGCCCGGGATTTGAGCCCTGGAGATGGGAAGTACATCCCTGCACTTGAAGGGGGGGTTTTTTAATTTTGCATTTTAAAAATTTGTAGTGTAAAGACCCCTTCTGGCAAGACAGTGGGGAAGTAAATGATTGGAAAGTTTTTTTTTTTGGGGCCCCCTGCCTTGGGGGGAATGGGCCGGGGTTGTGATAAAAAAAAAATAAAAAAAAAATTATATATATATATATATAAAATATTTTTAAAATATATATATTTTATATTTATATATATTATATATATATATATATATATATATAATTTATAATTAATTATATATATATATAAATATATATATATATATATATTTTATTATTATGCAATAAGTTTCACAGTAAATAGTGATTTTAATTGCAGAAAAAACCAAATGTGAAAAAATAGCAAAATTCCCAAAATACTTTCGTGATTCCCATTATCAAGGAACTTTTTAAAAAGTAAAAGGTTAACGGGAAAGGGAATAAAGGCCAAACTAAAACCTCCCCTTGCCCCCCCCTCCCCCCCCAAAACGCGCCTGAATTTTAGCCCGATTTTAATAAGTGGGACTTTACGCAACGGGGGGAGGGCATTTTTAACCAAAAACTTTCCCGGCCTAAAACAGTGGGGTTTTCTTCATTTCGAGTACAGAGAGTAGGCAGGAACAGTAGGGGTGTGAAGACGATTTTAATTTCAGTCCACCCCCTTTTCGAAAAACTTTGATTTGGGGGTTGTCAGCCCCTTACCCTTGAAAAAACAGTTTTTTTTTCCATATTCTGAAACAATGTGGGATCAAGCGCAGTGTGGAGACTTATATACTGTCGGAAGAAGGGTGTAGAGTAGTAGTAGAAAAAGTAATCACTGAGAGGTCACTTTCCCTCTCAGACCAAACCTTCTCATTAAAAAATTTGTTTTTTAAAAATCTTGACACATTTAAAAAAAAATTTGGAAAAAATTTCCCCCCCAAAATTTTGAGGGGGTTTGTCAAATAGGATTACTTTTTTCCATATATGTGATAAAGTTTTTAGTGTCAAAGGGAAAAAAAAGGGCCCTTGAACTTACTTTAAAAAACAACTTTAATATAGCTTTTAGAAGTGGACAAGTTTTTTATTGCTCTTTTTACTCATGTGAGAAATTTTAACCACCCAAATTGATTTTAAAAAATTTTGGGAAAAATTTTTATATCAAGCAAGTCCAGGGCCCGACGGGAAAATAAAATTTGAATTTTGTTTCATAAAAAAGTAGTTTTGAAAATTTTTTATGAATATTTTTTTTGGGGTTTTTTATACTTTGGATTCTTTTATAATTAATAAAATTTGGGAAAAATTTTTTAAAGATACATTAGAAAGAAAAAATCTTAATTTTTGGGTAGAGTATCATTTTGTGTTTTCACGGGAGCCCGGGTTTTGTGACGTGACTTTTGATGCCTTTCTTTTTGATTTTTTGTTTTTATAGTTTTTTCCCATATTTAAAGAAGTCCCACGAAAGCGCTTTAAATTTTCGTTTATTCTTTCATATTGATTTTTTTGCATATTTTATGTAAACGGGTTTTACTCTGTTTTTTTTAAAAAAATGTATATATATATTTTATATTATATATTTTAAAATATATATAAAATATAAATTTTTTATATATTTTATTATATATTGTATTTATTTTTAAAATATAATATTTATATATAATAATATATAATTTATATATTTTATATTAATTTATATATTTTAATATAAAATATATATAATATATATGATATATATATATAATTATATTTTATATATATATATTTTTTATAATATATTTTATATATTTATTTTATATATTATATATATAATTCAATCCAATTTTCATATAAAGAAAAAATATTTTTATCTCTTTTAACGTAAAATTTAGAAAATTTGTCCCAAAGAACCTTAGAAAACTTGCCTAATTTATTGTAACAAGCGAAATTTTAAATTTTACCCTAACCCCTTTGTTTTTTTTTTGGGGGGGGGGGAAACAAAATTAATATTTTTTACATTAACATAAAAAAAAAAAAATATCTTCAAACGTACATGAGAAAATTTTAGAAAAAATTTAAATTTTTTAAATGAAGCCCTTGCTGATTGCCCGATTTTACCTATTGGGCACGACATATATATCCGCCCCCAAATATGAAAAACTTGCGTTTTTGGCAACAAATTTGTGTGTGCAATTTAAATTTTGCAAAAATCCTTCTTAAATTTAAAAAAAAAATATATTTTTTTATTGTGTTTGGGTTTAATTTTTTAAATTATTGTAAAATTATATCAAAAAATATTTAATGGGTTTGGGGAGATTTAAATTTTCCCCTTGGAAAAATAAGATTAGGTTTAAATTTCCCCCAAGGGGTTTTTTTGGTATAAAAAAAATTATTATTTTTTATCAAAAATTGAAAAAAAAATTTTGTTTAAATGAATAAAAGAAAATTTTAAAAAAGGACTTTAATTTTAAAATAAATTCCTTTTCTAATTGATCAGTTTTTACCATTTGGCACGACACAAATTTTGGGGTTTTTATATACATGTCGTGCCTTTTTTCTCACACATATAGTAAATTTAAAATTTTGTGTGTGTGGGGTGTGGGGTGTGTGTTGTGTGGGGTGTGTGTGTGTGGTGTGTGTGGTGTGTGTGTGTGTGTGTGTGGGTGTGGTGTGTGTGTTTGATGTGTTTACTCAAAAATTTGTAATCCCCTATTTTTGGGTTTCGGGGTCGAGTCCTACTCCTTGGGCCCCCCCTCTTTTAAAGGGTTTCTACTGGGCCCCTCCTTTTCCCCCCCGCTCCCTGAAACTTTATCAAACCTCGTCTTAAAACTGTGTATGGGTTTCCCGCCTCCACTAAGTCATTTTTGGACTTTCCCCTGCCTTACAACTCTATGACTGAAGAAATACTTCCTACTATCTTCTGACTCATTTTTTCTTCAACTTCCCAAATTTTGGCCTCTTGTTTCGTGTCCCCCCCCCTGGGAAAATCCTGTCTTTGTCCACCTTGTCTATTCCCCAGTAATTTTTTTGCCCTTATCATGCTCCCCTTTACCCCCTGTCCTCCAGTGTCGTCAGGCCGATTTCCCTTTTTTCTTTCTTCATAGGACATTCCCCTTAGCTCTGGAACTAAACCCTTTTCGCAAACCCTTTTTAAATTTTTCTAAATTTCTTGCGGCTTTATCAAGTGGGGTTCCAAAAAAGGTGCTGCATTTCTCCCCGTATGGGGCCCCGACATACAAAGGTGTTCGGGGGTCTTGAATGATTCCTTCTAAGGTTTTCCCGGAAAAGTGTTCTCAGGTTTGCAGGGGGGCCCATTTGCTGCAGCAGTTTTCTGATTGATTTTTGCTTCCGGGGGACATGCTCGGTGTTTTTACTCACCCAAGATCTTTTTTCCTTTAGTGAGGTTTGCAGTCTTTTGGCCACCCCCCTATACTCTGGGCTGTGGTCTTCGTGCCCTTCCCCTATTTCATGATTTTTTTTTGCATTTGGAGGATTTTAAAATTTGAAAAAGCCAAATTTTCTGGAAACCAAAGGGGTCCCCTTTTGTTCCCCGGTCCCCTTTTAAGTCCGCTGGTCTTCATCAGATTTTAAATTTTCCCCCATTAACTTTTACTTTATCTGCAAACAGGGACCTTTTTAACCAACCCTTCGGGGCATTGGGCGTTTTACCCAAAACCAAAAATACACTGGTCCTAGGACCGACCCCCGTGGGGGCCCCGCTCGTCACAGGGGCCCACGTAATAACCCTCATTAGTTCCCCTGACTCGTTGGGTTTCCTCCCCCGTCAGGTATTCTCGATCCTTTTAGTGCCCTTCCCCGTTATATGCGCCTGTGCTCTGCTTTGCACAAAACTTTTTGTGAGGAACTGTGTCAAAGGGCCCTTTTTGCGTCCAAAAGAAGCAAAACAACCCCCCCCTCTCTCTCTTTTCCCTTTCCCTTTTGTTATTTTATCATAAAAATTCCCGAAGGTTTTTGTAAAAGGGTTTGCCTTCCGTGAATCCATGCTGGTTGGGATTTAAAATCCTGTTTCCCTTCCAGGTGCTCCCCCACTCTCCTCCTGACAATCTTTTCCATTAAATTTTTCATACTATTCACGTCAATGAACATGCTATAGTTTTTGTGCCTCTTTTTTGTCTCCTTTTTTTAAAAAAGGGAACTACATTTGCCCTTTCCATACCTCAGGTAGTTGCCCCCGTTTCCCCGGGTTTTTGTTGAAGATTGGGCAAGTGGGACGCCCCAACTTTTCTGCTCCCTCTCTAAGGACCCACGGGGGGAAAGTTGTCCGGTCCCATTCCTTTTAGGTATCGATGTCCCTTAGCAGTTTCTTCCCTCCCCCTCATCTTAAAAAGTGGTGTGTGGGGTGTGTGTGTGTGGGGTGTGTGTGTGTGGGGTGTGTGTGGGGTGTGGGTGTTTTTGTGGGGTGTATGTGTGTTTGTGTGTATGTGGGGTGTGTTGTGTGTGTGTGTGTGTTTTGTGTGTGTGTGTGTGTGTGTGTGGGGTGTGTGTGTGTGTGTGTGTGTGGGGTGTAATTGTATTCAAACCCTTTTTGTGGCTGCAGGGGTCGGGGGACTTTTGCTCCTGGGCCCCACCCCTTCACTGACCCCTAAAAGGTTTCCCCTCTCTCTCTGCTTCCCCGAGCTTTGTCATACCTCGTCTTAAAAGCCTATGTTTGGTCCTGGCCCCACCCTTCACTGACGCTACAAAGGCCTCTCTCTCTCTGCTCCCTGAGCTTTTTTCAAACCTTGTCTTTTAAAAACTATGTAAGGTTTTCCCGCCTCCACTACATCACTTGTGGGCTAAATTTCCCCTTCCCGGCAAGTCTATGACTGATAAATTTTTCGTAGCATCTCTTTATCACTGGAGCTTCAATTTCCAATTGTGACCCCTTGTTTTGTTTCTTTCCCCTCTGGGAAAACCCGTTTTTCTGTCACCTTTTTTATTCCTTTTCCCGCATTTTGTATGTCGTTATCATGGCTCCCCCTTAAAACCCCCCGTCCCCAGTGTCGTCAGGCGAGTGTGGGGCGTGTGAGGAAAGTTTGGGGTAACACTTTTCTAATTTTACTGGGAAAAAATTGTAAAATTCTGTTTGATTTTAAAACCCAACATTGATGAGCACTTTTAGCTAAATTGCGTGGGGGGGTGAAATGTTTTGCCAGATTTTTGTAAAATGTAAATTTAAGAGTCTATTGGGTTTTGGTACCCCCCAGGTAATTTACACATGTTTTGAGTACACACCTGTCTGAAACCGTCCGGGGAAAAACCCGGGTTGTTTTCTCGCCCTTTCATACAGGATTAGTAACCTCGCAAAATGAAATTTGCCCTTTTTTTCTGGTCGTTAACTGAAAAAAATTTTTAAATTTCCCCTTAAAACTTTAAACCCCCCTTTACCTGAAAAGTCCCGTTAACCAATAAAGGTATAAACTGGCAAAACAGGGGTGAAAAAAGGAGTGTGTTCAGTAGGGCTCGTGTATCGTTCCCCGACATGACTATAGTGGGGAGGTTTTTAAAATTTTTTGTTTTGGGGCTTGATGCTTCCACCCACCCCGGTGATGAAAGAGGTAAATTGTATGTGTTTTGTGTGTGTGTGTGTGTGGGGTGTTGTTGTGTTTGTGTTGTGTGTGTGTGTGGTTGTGTGTTGTGTGTGTGTGTGTTTTGTGGGGGTGTGTGTTTGTTTTGTGTGTGTTTTGTGTGTGGGGGTGGTGTGTGTGTTGTGTGTGTGGTGTGTGTGGTTGTGTGTTGTGTATGTGTGTGTGTGTGGGTGGGGTGTTGTTTCTTTTGCAAAAAGGGATTTCCAATTAACTTCTGAAAAAGCAATCAATGCTTCTCAAAATTCTTGATTTAAAGAATTTGAAGTAAAGGGGCCCCAATTTTCATCGGGTGCGAGGGGAAAATTATGGGAGCCTTTGCCCGCAGTGAGAAAAGAGATGTTAGGAAAGGCCCTTTCCCAAAGAGGAAGAAAATGTTTGGGGATCCTTTCCCCGTGATAAGAGAAGTGTGGGGAAATCCTTATAGCGAAAAAGAAAGGGGTTTGGGAAATCCTCATCTTGAAAAACAGAGGTGTGAGGAAAATCCTCATAGTGATGAGAGAGTTTTTAGGGAAGTTTTCCATTGGGGGGGAAAAATTTGTGTATGGCTTCCGCTTGGGGTTTTCTTAAGTTAGATTTTTCGCAGAAATTCAAAATTTAAATTTTCCCGCAATGTCGTTCGTCTTAGATTTTTCCCTTTTAACCAAAGGGTTTGGGGTTTGCAAGTGTTCTCTTCAGGGTAAAAAATTTTCAAACAATGAGTCGGAAACCGTTCTAATTTCCTTAAGAGGTCACACGCTTTTTCCCTCGTATAATGGAAGCGGGGGAACGAGCCTTCAGCATTACCAAAAGCCAAAGACCACCCAATTTAACGGGTTTTTATAAACAAAGTAATAAATTTTCCCCCTGAGAAATCGCTACACCATCTTTCCCGATGCGATGGAGAGCGCTTTTATTCAAGGAACTGATCCCTCCCTTTTTTTACTTTTTTTTAATGTGATTTCCTCTCATTTTTCCCCGGGCCCTGGTGATTCCTAAAAAATTGAAAAAATGGTTTTGGGAAAAACCCACAAGTTTTTAAATGAGACACTTTTGCAACACTTGTGCAAACCTTTTTGAACACTTGGGTATCTTTATTTGGGAAAATTTCGCCAACTACTGACTTATTTTAGCCAATGCAGTCCGTTTTTTTTTCCCCAAGACACTGTGCCCCTTGGGAGATTCTGAAGAGGGAAATTTGCAGAGATTGGTGGATGAATTTTTGGGAGGGGGTGGGAAAAGAAGAAAATTAAAGGTTAATACAGGGAAAAAGTAAGGTTATGAGGGTAAAAAAAAAGATTAGGGGATGAAAGATTGAATATTAGATTGGGGGGGAGAGGTATGGAAAGGGGGTGAAAATATTCAATTTTTTTGGGAGTGGACGTGTCGCGGATGGGGCTATGAAAGATGAGGTGAATTTATAAAATTGGGTGGGGAAAAAGAGTGAGTTGGGTGCACTTTTGGAGTCTGGGGGAGACAAAAAACTTTGTCCCCCTTGGAAAGGGGAAAAAAGGGAATGTATGAGAGTAAAAGTTTTTTAAACGCCTTATATTTGGGTGTGAAGCGTGGGTGATGAATGTTGCACGAGGAAAGGCTGGAGGCATGGAGATTTTTTTCATGTCGAGGGCAATGTGGGGTGTGAAAAAAAGGGGGGGGGGGGAAAAAAAGAGAAGTAGGGAAAGTTTTGGGGAGGTGGGGATTAACCAAAATGTTGTAAGGGGGTGAGGAAGGTTTTTTAAATGGTTGGAAGTGGAAGAAGGGGGAAAAAGAATATTAAATTATGGGAGGGGGGGGGGGGGGAGGGGGGGGAAGGGTTGGGGGGGGGGGGGGGGGAGGGGGGGAAAAGAGGGGGGGGAAAGGGAGGGGGGGGGGGGGGGGGGAAAAAGGGGGATTCGGGAAACCGGCAGGCCGGACTTGACCCCCGGGAATGGGAAGTACAGGCCTGCACTTTGAAGGGGGGTTTAATTTTTGCTTTTAAAAAACTGTAGTGAAAAGCACCCTTCGGGAAAACAGTGATGGGGGAATGATGGTGAAAATTTTTCTTTTTCGGGCCACCTGCCCTTTGGTGGGGGTCGGCCGGGGTGATAATAAAAAAATAATAAAAAAAAATTTAAATAATTATATATATATATATATATATATATTTTAAAAATATATATATATATATAAAATTTTATATATTTTAAAATAATATATAATTTTATAATATATATATATTATAATATGCAATAAGATCACAGTAAATGTGATATAATATGCAGAACAACCCCTGTGAAAAAAAAGCGAATTCCCAATACTTTCGTGACTTCTCACATTATAAGGAAATATAAAAGTAAAAGGTTAACAGGAAGGAATATAAGGCCAAATACACCCCGCGCCCCCCCCCCCCCCCCCCCAACAGCCCTCATTTTTTTGACGTGTTAATAGAAGACATAGCAACAGGACCACTTTATCCAAAAAGTTCCGCCAAAGTGGTTCTTCGTCGAGACAGAGAGAGGCAGGAACTAGAGAGTGAAGAGATTAATCAGTCCATAACCCGAAGACGTAGATTTGGGTTGTCAGTCCCTTAGCCTTTAAACAGTTCTGTTCCTATTTTGAAACAATGTGGAGATCAAGGACAGTGTGGAGACTTATAACTGCGGGAAAAAGAGGTTGAGTAAGTAGTAGAAAGAATGTAATCATGAGAGGTCACCCCTCTAATCCAACCATTTCACTTTAAAAAAATTTTTTGTTTAAAAATCTTTAACAGTTTTAAAAAAAAATTT
>NW_026469822.1:0-7500 GCF_026875155.1 Cherax quadricarinatus
TTTTGATACAATAAAATTTCAACACAGTAATTTGCTCCTAAGTCGCTTGCAACTTCCCTTTATGTTAGAAAAGGAGATGAAGGGGTGGGGGAACATTAAATAGTAATGCTTGTAAATAAAAATATCATTTGTTTGAGTTTCAAAATTTATTCAAACATATGGGTGTACCTTCAAAGTAGATAAGTAATACTTATCAACCTGTCGGTTTTTTTATACGATTTTAAAATTCACCTTCAAAGTAGCCGTAGACCGAGCTGGAGTCCTTAGTGAGGTTGAAGGAAGGTGAGGGACCAACCTGGGTGTGAAGACTTTCCCAAATTTGCTTCCATTCTGTACAGCTGTCCATGCCAAGCACTCGTCCATCGCCAAGCATATAGACTTACAAGTTGGTTTAGAAAGACACTTAAGCAAACACTAGTCTGTGTGGTGCACTCCCTATGCCCGAAGTGATAGGCCGTAGTGGGATGCCAGGTTTGTGTGTCTTAAGGAAGGTAAATACAGGCGTGCTGGTTTCGGTTGACCTGTAAAATTTTAAGTAGTTTTTTCCTTGTTGATTTTTCGTAAGATCTACAACTTTTTGAGAAAAGTCTGGTACTTGAAGTAGCACTATTCTGATACAGCGGTAATGTGTTTGGCATCATTGAAAGATTTAAAACTTATTGTTGGTAGTCGACAGTGTTGAGTAATACCACACCACCCCCCTTTGCGGCGTTGTAATGACGATATGATCGTTGATGGCCAAGTCCCTGAGTGTTTGGATGTATCTTTGGAATGAGGGTCTTGAAAGGCTCAGTAGCGAAAGCAGTGAAATTCCTTGAACAAAGCCTTTTGAAACCAAAGCCCCCAAAAAAGGGTTTCGTTCTTGGTTTACCATATCCAACCGTTTGTTTCTTGTTGATCCCGGTAGAAAACTTGAGCCCTAGCTGAGGCTCTGTCTCGGTGGAGGGTTTTTAGTGTATGAAGATAAGTTATTATGATTTCGGTCTCCCATTTAGCTCCATTTGCTGTGGACCCAAAAGGTCTTGTAGTTTTCGTGATAGTTTCAATTTCTGTTCGATGTTGGCAGTGGTAATTTGGCTGAGTATATATTCTGCAGTTCTTCTGTCAGGAGTGTACTCCTGACAGAAGAACTGCAGTGAAGCACGAATCTGAGCGGCACGTAATGAGGCCTCCTTCTGAGCATGTTGCAGTTCATCAGAGCTTTCTCTAAGGTAACGTAAACAGCAGGAGAGAAAGGGTGTCTAGATGTGGTCAGTTGTCGAGTAGTGGACCGTGGTACCACCATCTCAGCAAGACAGTCTTCTAGGAAGATGTATCGGTTACGAAGACCATTAGCTTTGAGTAGGAGAGAAAGGTATTCTCTGCATGCTATGTCCATAGTGTGTTGCAGTGTCAGGCAAGATGGTGTAAACCTTGGTAATAAATACCGACAAGTTGGTTTAGAAAGACACTTAAGCAAACACTATGACATATTTATTAGAAAACGTTTCGGTCCTGGGACCTTGATCACTTCTAACATAGAGAGGTAGAAAGACATTACATATATAGGCGGAGAGTGAGATGTGAGTGACGCACGTGACCTGAAGAATGTCATGTTGGGATGAGGACGGGTAGACGATGAAATCATGTGACTCCTGTGTTGTTGGGTTGGTGCTGCTTAAGTATCATGTATGCCAATGTTTTTGAAATTTTTTAGTTTCCAGTGTTGCGTTCTATAGTGTCGGGGACGGGGGATTAGTGAGGCTTCTAGGCACCGTCGGCGTCTGAGGTTGGTTCTGTGAGAACGAGTTTTCCTCATTCCAGTTCATCAAATGCCCCGTGGAGTCTCTGTGGAGGAACAGGCATACCTTACATCGTCTCTGTTAGAGGCATTTCGATGCTCATTCAGGCGGACTGCAAGATCTCTGCCTGTCTTGCCTACATATTTTGGGACAGAATCCACAGGGGGTTTGTGTAGACGCCTGCTGTAGAAGTTAGAGGTGTGGGGCTGCGTTTCGTAGTGAGGCTTTGATAGATGATGTGTTTATGGGGGAAAAGTTTTATGTTACCTCTTTGAAAGTTTCCCGGCGAGTAATTTGGCAACCCCACCCATGGGAGTAAATAATTTAATGCTTAGGGGGGTGTTTTCCCTGGGCGGTTTTTTGAGGAAGGGTTTTTGCCTTGAGTTTTGCATTTCGGATTAAGGAAAAAATGGGGAAAAATGAAAAGGGGTAAAAAAGGCCTTTTTGTTTAGTAAGTTTTGGGATTTCCTTTTATCTTTTTAAAAAAAGGTCTGGAGAAAGCGAAGGGGATCCCCGAAGAAGCCCAAAGAGGGCTCCTCTTTTTTATTTTCGGGGGGTTTTTGGTGTGAAAAAAATGTTTAAGTTTTTTTTGGGTTTTTTTTTCCCTTTTTTGGGTGGGTTTCTATACAATTTTTAAAAGAATTTTGTCACTGGGCGGGAATTGCCCCAAAGGGGAAAAGTCAAGGAAAGGAAGGGTTTTCCTTTCCCTTTTTGGGGTTCAAATGTAAAAAATTTTTTTGATGGTTTTAAAATGCTTTTAAACTTGTTGAGAAGGGGGCCGGATTTTTGGGACTTTTCCCAAAAGAAACCCAATTTTATCATTTAACGTATCCTGTTAAAAACAAAAGCATGGGGTTCCTTCCCTTAGGGGGCACAGCCCTCTTTTCCAAACGTTCCTAATTGGGGGGGGGCTGCAATCAAATTTGAGACAGAGGGTGACTGGAAAAACCACGACCCAACCCTTTTCCCCCCTTTCCCAATTTTAAACAATCTTTGGATCTTTGTGTTTTTTCCCAACTTCTTTAAGATCAGGGCAACTGTTAAAACAGTTTCTTTTGGGGGCAATGGACAGCCGCTAGGGCTTTTGCTTGCCCAACCCCTTTATGGAAAACCCAGAGACAGAGAAATTTTAGCACCATTTATTTCCCCAACCCCCCCGTTTTTTTTTCCCGGCTAAAGGGTACGGGAAAGATATATTGGGTTTTGGTCCGAGACGTCTCAAATCCAGGCCCCCTTTTCAACAAATCAATGCAGTTTTAAACCCCTCAATAAATTTACACTTTAAACCGAAAACGGGTGGGGAAAATTTTTTTCCTCAGAGGTATAGAAAAAACCCAAACCCCAAAAAGGCGATTTTTATAACTTTTTTCACACCCAAAACACCCGCCAAAAAAGAGGAGTCCCATTGGTTCTTCTTTAGAGCTCCTTTGCACTCCAGGCCTTGTTTTCAAAAAGAAGAATGCCCCCTTTTCTAACACAAGCCCTTTTCACGTCTTTTTAGGGTTTCCCCTCTTCTTTAAACCCAGATTGGCAGACTTTTAAAGGGACAAACAAACCCTTTTAAAAAACCCCCATGGAAAAAGCCCCCTAAGCAATTCATAGTATCCCATGTGGGGGGTTGGGCCCCCAAAATTTGCCGGGGGGACTTGCTAAGGAAAAACAACGTTTTCCACCATAAAACACATCTATCAAAGACCTCACTTTCGGAAAAGCAGCCCCCCACCCTAACTTCTACTGCAAAAGGGGGGTTTTACACAAACCCCTGTGGAATTCCCCGGGCCCAAAAAATATGTAGGCGGACAGGCAGAGATCTTTCAGTTTCCCCCTGAAAGGGGCATCCCAAAGCCTCTAACAAGAGACGATGTTTAAAGGCCCCCCGTTTCCTCCACAGAAACCCCCACGGGGGAATTTTAGAACTGGAATGAGGCAAAACTCCCTTTCCCCCGGAAAACCCGACCTCAACGGCCGACGGTGCCTAAAAGCCTACTAATCGCCCTCACCGACACTATAGGAAAGCAACAATGGAAAAAATACAAAAAATTTTAAAAAAAAATTGGCATTTCAAAGATACTTAAGCAGACCCAAACCCAAAAAACACAGGGGTTTACAAAGATTTCATCGTCTAAACCCTCCCAAACCCAACATGAAAATTCTTCAGGTCACGTTTTCGTAAAATCACATCTCACTCTTCCCCAATATATGTAATGTCTTTTCCCAAAACCCCTTTTATTTAGAAGTGATCCCAAAGGTTCCCAGGACCGAACTTTTCCCCAAAAAAATATGTCATAGTGTTTTGGGTTTAAATATCTTTTTAAAACCCAAAATTTCGGGATTTATTACCAAGGTTTTTACCAGATTTACAAGTACCTGGAAAAGAAAGGGAAAAATATTTATTATATAAGTTTACCTCTTATACTTGGTTCCAGTCACGGTATTGTGTCTTTTTTTGTTAGTCATTCGTTCGTCATAAGTGAATATATCCCTGCAGCTAGTTCATGATGTACCAGATGCTGCACACACTGGAATGGATCAATCAGTTAAACAAGCCAGGTTGAAATACTTTCACCCTAGCTTGTTTAACATATTTCAGAGTATGTTAAAAAATATATCAGAGAATGTTAGAAAATAGAGAGTATGTTAGAAAATTCAAGGTTAGCATACATCATAAAGATAATGTCAGTGGTCTTTATCAAATTCAAGTGTAGCACATCACAGGACTCGCAACAATGGTTTCAAGTTGAAAATATTCGGATTCAGGAAGGATATAGGAAAGCACTGGTTTGGTAATAGAGTTGTGGATGAGTGGAACAAACTCCCAAGTACAGTTATTCAGGCTAAAACGTTGTGTAGTTTTAAAAATAGGATAGATAAATACATGAGTGGGTGCGTGTGGGTGTGAGTTGGACCGGACTAGCTTGTGCTGCTGGGTCTGGTGCCGTGCTCCTTCCTTGAGTGGAGGTGGCCAGACTGGCTGGGTCATTGGGCTAATCCGGGGGGGTGGGTCATTGGGTTAATCCTGGGAGAGACATGGACCTGCTCCGCATGGGTCAGTAGGCCTGTTGCAGTGTTCCTTCTTTCATATGTTCTTATGTTCTTATTAACTAATTTCCAACGTTCAATCCAAGGAAAAATTATATGTGTGAGGATACACCAATTTGCTAGATACAGTGAGTTATTTCCAATCGTAGATAAAACTGCTGAAAATGTTACCAGAGCATTTAAAGAATGAATAATATGCAAATATACAGTTCCTAAAGTCTTTGTAACCAACAATGGTGGTGAGTTTTGTAATGAGATTTTAGAAAAGTTGTGAACTTTGTATAAAATAACTAAATCTACTATTGTTCCTCGCCATCCTTCCAGTAATGATTTAACAGAAAGAACCAATAAGTATTAATGTGTTAAGAACTAACTACTATAACTCCCCATGGGACGAAGTTATACCTGATGTTCAATGTGCGATCACTTCCGCCTACAATATCTCTACAGGAGATACTCCTCACTATTATTTGTGTGGTGTAGATAAACGTTTACCTTATGAGTTGTTATATTCGATTCCTAAGCCTAGTTATAATGATTATATTTTGTCTCGCACTCGCTTAGCGCAAAGTATTTACAGAAGAATCCGTGAAAAACTTCGCAAATAAACAGAAATTGGCGAAATACAGAGGCGTAAAAAAAGTGGTCTTAGGTAGCACTAATAACTTACATGGATAGTCAACTGTGAGGGTGTTGAAGGCTTCACCAGACTCGAACGTCAACTCAGGAGCTGTGAGTTGCGAAGGACAAGTTGACCAACCACACATGAGTTGTCACTCTCAACACTCCTGACAGCAACATCTCTCCTCAAACTGCTAAACAGTCACAAAAGCAACACAAACTGTAAATACAAAAGCATTCAATAAGCAAAAATAATTTTAAGAATATGGAGATATATTGAAATGAGACATTCCAGAACATTATTTGTAGTGAGGCAGTAATACAGAACATTTGAAGGTTAATGCTTGGAAGATACTGGAGGGTCTGGTCCCAAATCCTCACATGGACAGGAGGTTAAAATGAGTCGAGTTTTTCCCTCTTACGACTGGCTAATATTCCTGCTTATGAATCTTTTATTTAACCACTGCTCATTCGAACTAAAAAAAAATTCTGCGAAGAAAAAAAAAATGTTAGAGCACTTGTTAATGAGCTGTATTTCGCCAATTTCTTTGTTTTTCTTTGAGAGTTTCACAGTTGAGCATTAATGAGGTTGAGTACTGTTCAATATCACTAATGCATAAACTTGTTGGAACTCGTTAGTACACGACAAAACATAATGTGAGCTGAAATTCTACATGAAGTCACTTTGGAGAGAAATACATGCAGTAGAAAAACAAAAAAAGATGCATATAATGGTGTATGTGTCTTCTATCCCAGAACCTAGAACAGATAAATTTGGATTAGTTTCAACAAAGCAGAAGCAATACACTAACAAAGGATCATTAGTATATTAATTTTGCACTCGCTATCAAATACTGGTGTCACATGATTCCCCATCTCTCAAACGTGAAGGAGTTAGATGTATGAGGGTTGGTAGATGTATGAGGCTAAATGATGGTTTATATAATGTTAGTCCCAATGTCATACATACATGAGTAATGTGATGGAAGATATAAAATCAGTGGAAGCCATGTTTATAGATGATTAGAAAATAATGAGAAGAATACAGACAGGTGAGAGCCAGGAAATTCTACAGACGGTCTTGGAGAGGCCCTAACAAGTACAAAGTTTAGAAGACTGACCATGAACAAAGAAAATCGCAGACGAAGTACTGGAACCTCGCAGAGAGAGAAATGCCTCATGGTAAGCTTGAGGTGCACATCAAACGAATAACTGCTGGAACAAATGCATTTCTGACATCGCCTAGATAAACTTCCGAAAACTTCGGCAGGCAGTCATTCCTGGCCCTGTATAAGATATACGTCAGGTTCACACTTTGCCAAGCATGTAAAGAAGTTGGAAACAGTGGATAGATTTGTAACGAGGCTAGTTCCATAACTAAGGAGTATGTCCTACATTAGAGTTTAAGAGAGCAAAATCTGATGACACTAGAGCAGGGATGGCCAACCTATGGCCCATGCACCAAAAGTGGCTCATTGCATGATTAGAAGTGGCACATTGCACCAGTGATAATAATAAAAAAAAAGCAAGCCTACTCATACAAAAAGTATTAACCAATATCCGATTTGTGGAAAAAATTATAACAGAAATTCAAGGAACTTAAAGCTGAAAATGAGTTACTGAAAATAAATCTAAAACCCAGCAGTCGTTCTTAGTGATTTTTATTACTTCGAGAGCATCTTTTAGCGAACGTCATCTTCTTTTACACAAATCTATTTTCATTTAAAGTATATTCAGTAAGCTTGGAACAAACTGCAGTGAACACCCACACCGCCATCTGTTAGCAGCCATCTTAATGATCTAAATCTGAAACTGCAGAGCAGTTTAGTTTAGTTTAGTAAATAATATCAGTGTATTCAAGATGAAGTTAAAACTCGCAGTTTTAAAATTAGGATTTAAGCAAGTTTCCACATTTAAAATAACAGATAATGGAAATTTTACAGAATATAATGAGAAAATCAGAATATTGCAAAAGTCATTTGAAAGTCGTTATGGTGATTTTGCTACAGAAGAAGACTGCATACTGGCATTTATAAACCTATTTTCACTTAGTGAATAA
>NW_026469824.1:0-11917 GCF_026875155.1 Cherax quadricarinatus
AAAAATGTTTTTTGCTGTGTTGACAAGATGTTGACAGAAAATACGGGAGATTTAAAAATTAACTTATCACAGTGTTTGAAAGATTTTATGTTTGAAAGGAAAATGATTTTGAAAAATTATTAAGCAAATGGTTAGATAGATGAATATTCATTTTTGTTATTAAAGAACATAAGAACATAAGAAAGGAGGAACACTGCAGCAGGCCTGTTGTCCCATACTAGGCACGTCCTTTACAATCCCTCCCACTAACAAAATATTTGCCCAACCCAATTTACAATGCTACCCAAGAAATAAGCTCTGATGATTCTATTCACTCATTACGCAAGTCTCACTCAAATCCAACCCCTCTCACTCATGTATTTATCTAACCTAAATTTGAAACTACCCAACGTTTTGCTTCAATAACCCTACTTGCAGACTGTTCCACTCATCAACTACCCTATTTCCAAACCAATACTTTCCTATATCCTTTCGAAATCTAAACTTAACTAAATTGAATCCATTATTGCGGGTTCTTTCTTGAAGTGATATCCTCAAAACCTTATTTATATCACCTTTGTTAATACCCATCTTCCACTTGTACACTTCGATCATGTCTCCCCTCATTCTTCGTCTTACAAGTGAATGTAGTTTAAGAGTCTTCAATCGTTCTTCGTACGGAAGATTTCTAATGCTATGTATTAATTTGGTCATTCCACGCTTTATATTTTCTAGCGAATTTATATCCATTCTGTAATATGGAGACCAGAACTGAGCTGCGTAATCTAGGTGAGGCCTTACTAATGATGTATAAAGATGTAAAATAATCGCTGGACTTCTGTTGCTTACACTTCTTGATATAAATCCCAGTAATCTATTTGCCTTATTACGTACACTTAGGCATTGCTGTCTTGGCTTAAGGTTGCTGCTTACCATATCTCCCAAATCCTTTTTGCAATCTGTATGGCTAAGTTCTACGTTATTTAACTGATAAGTACTAGGGTTATGGACACTCCCGAGCTTCAGAACCTTGCATTTTTCTACATTGAACTGCATCTGCCACTTTTCTGACCACAAACTGAGTTTGTCTAAATCCTCCTGAAGTTCCGTAACATCTACGTTTGAATCAATTATCCTACCTATCTTCGTGTCATCGGCGAATTTGCTCATATCACTAGTAATTCCTTCATCAAGATCATTGATATATATTATAAACAACAACGGGCCCAAGACTGATCCCTGTGGAACGCCACTTGTTACTGATCCCCACTCGGATTTAACCCCATTTATGGACACTCTTTGCTTCCTGTCTGTGAGCCATGATTCGATCCATGACAGCACTTTTCCCCCAGTGCCATGAGCTGCTACTTTCTTTAGCAGTTTCTGGTGAGGTGCTCTATCAAAAGTCTTACTAAAATCTAAATCAACAATATCGAATTCTTTATCATGATCAACGGCCTCAAAAGCTAAGAAAGATGAGAGAGAGAGAGAGAGAGAGAGAGAGAGAGAGAGAGAGATGAGAGAGTGATAACAGGTCATATGATGAATATAGAGAAGGTTCAATTAGTCATCAATGACACGAGGCTGTCACTTGTCACATTAAGTCAAATGTGAGAAACTCAAAATATTTTAAACTAGCGAACTATAAAATAGACTTCAGATACATTAATGAAAAAATTGCTTAACGAAGGCCGTTCACAGTATATGTCTAGCCAGACTTGGACTATGCAGCGAGGGTTATGGTGGCTTTATATCAAGAAACACCGGTAAAGCAGAAATTTTCCAAAGATTAGGTGTAGTGTGTCCCTCGCAACTACAAAAAAATATGAGTTATAATGAAAGGATGAAATAATTAATGTTCTTGTTGCCTGATATTATAACAAAAGACGTGAAAGATACTATTTCTTAGTGCCTTTAACGAGGAAGAAAAGACACCTCAGTCTTAAACTGAGAGACAAGGGATACCGAAGGAATACTAATGTTTTTCTAGAGTTGTGGAATAATGAAATGGATAAAAATAATAGATATATTAAACGGAACATTAATTATTGAAGATATGCATTACAATATAGATGTCATAGTGGAATGCTATCCTTATGTCCTCCTCTTACTCTTTATCCCATACTTTTTTCAATCTTTCTCTCTCTCTCTTTCCTTTACTATACCCTATGCTGATTAGTCCTCGTACAGAAGTCGGAACACCACAAGAATAGTTCTCGTGTAACTACGAAGGGAGCAATTCCAATAAGTAATTACGCTAAAACACAGGCCATCAGAGGCAAGACATTTAACATTGGAGTTGTGTCAGGTTGTTCTTCACTCTGGCTGCTGCTGTACTTACGGAAATGTTTCTATTCTATTCTATTCTATTTGATTCGCCGGTAATCCCGGCCCGGGTCTCTTCCATTTTGGTGACCCGGCATTGGCTCCCCGGGTAGGGAAGTGACATTTATCGTTACTTGCACCTGTGTGGCAGGTCTTCAGCAGGAAGGGGGGGGTACCTCACCGGCCCTATGGCCAGATGACGTACCAAACGTTAGTGTGCACTAACAGTGGCTGGTGTGCAGTGCAATGGAGGCCAAAGCATGGCCCGGCAGCAAACTTCAGCTGGGGGCGGATGACATGCAAGGACTGGAAGTAAGGTTTCCAAGTCCCTGACAGCTAAGTAACACAAGTGTGCTGCCTCATCTCTCGGGTCCTGCCCTACTGGGGTCATTGGGAAGTGTCTACGGCGAAGGGGCATCGTAGCGGGCAGTCTAACAGGTAGTGCACCAAGGGCTGCGGAACCATTCGGTCACAATGGGCACAGAGCTCCTCTCGTGCCCGTTCAACAATCCGCGCAGTGGTGGGATACCCTAAGCGTAGGCGGTGGATATGCAACCCTCAGTTCCCTGGACTGTGTCTGAAGACTTGGAGGGGGCACCCTGTGGGTCGCCCTGACATACCAACAGAGGCTCCGTGACTCCCCAGGGTCAGGGAATGGGCGCCTCGCCGCACCAGCAGCCAACAGCGCAATCTGGCTGAGGCTGATGGAGATCGCAGCATGTGGCTGTGCCTCGAGGGTTGCAGTCCTAGCAGCCTCATCTGCAGCATCATGCCAGGGATACCCACATGGCTCGGGATCCAGTTGATGGTAGCCCTGCGACCCTGGGCCATGAGAGTCTGCAGGTCACCCCGGATGGATGTGATTAAGTGTATGTTGTCCTTTGGCTCTCTGTGCATAAGCGCTTGGATTGCTGCCTTGGAATCAACGTGGATGATGGGGGGATGCTGATGGTCTGCAAGAGCATGCCGCAGAGCTTGTTGGATGGCAAAGAGTTCGGCCTGGAGGATGGTGCAATGGTCTGGGAGGCGCCAACCTGCTGTCAGATTGCTGTGGGAACATCCCAGCAGCTGTGCGGCCTGCCACTGGGTCTCTGAGCCATCAGTGTAATTTGGCACACACCCTGGGCCTTCCGCACCCACAATGCTAGCCGAGGCAAGGTGGTGCAGAATGTCCCGGGTGCAATGCCTCTTGCTGTCTGGTAGGGTTGTCCAGCTCACAGAAAACAGCACTGGTGCCCAAGGGGGTGGCACCGTGTAGTTCGCTGCCAGTCTGTCGCAGCCTCCCGCCTGGAGCAATGTCATGGGCAAGAGCTTCTGTGTGGCATCTGCTACGACCACATCCATCGGCGGCCGGGATGCAGTGGAATGACCTGTCCCTGGCGGACCCGTAAATCTCTCATCAGTTTGTCAGCCCCTGGGAGTCGGAGATACTTTGCAATCCTCCTGGCAGCTACCAGTTGGATCCTGTCTTCAAGAGGCTGTAGCTGCACCTCAAGGTTCAGAGCCACTGCATTGGCCCACCTAGGAGCCCCCAGCATGGCCCGTACAGCTGAGTTCTGGATGACACAGAGGGATTTGATGTTTGTGGGTCTGGGTGAACCAGAGCAAGTGCCCCATAGTCAACGAGGGAACGTATTGCCTGGATGTAGAACAACCTCATGACCTCGAGGCTGGCCCCAAACCCTAGGGTTGGCCATGGCACTCAATGCCCTGACCCTCTGCAGAGCCCTCTCTTTATGTGGTGCACATGTTTCTGGAAGGTGAGGTGCCTGTCAATGTAGATGTCCAAGTTACCTATAACTGTGAACCCACTCCAGGTCGATGCCCAGGACCCGCAGCCTCTGACTGGGCACCTTGGTGCGAAGGATCATGGCTTTGGATTTCGCCGCAGATATCTTGAGTCCCAAGTGACGGCAGGTGGAAGCCAGCAGATCGAGGTCCTCCTGGGCCGCTGCAAAAGCCGGCGCTTCCTAGGTACGACAAGTGCCAGGTCATCGGCATAGCTGAGGAGGATGGTCCCTCTGGAGAAAGGCAGGCACACCAGCTGATGCATCAGTACATTGAACAGGGTGGGACTAAGCACCCCGCCCTGTGGAGTGCCGTTGTCCAGGGTCTTGAGAGAAGAGGCATGCCCCTGGAAGCGTACCCGGCCCCGCCTGTCCTGGAGATAGGAACGAAGCCATGAAAGCAGCCTGCCTTTAATCCCCCTGCGGCCAAGAGTGAGAGATGGCAGGTGCACTGGCTAGCTCAAAAGCTTTCTCGAGGTCAAGAAAGACAACAATGTGGGCTTGGGCGTCCGACCCAATGCCGGTCAGTAGAGTGGTAAGGCTTTTCGAATAGTGCCCACTCCTCTGGTGAAGCCATAGAGGTGTTTATGAGGAGGGCCAAGCTTCCACCTCAGGCACTCCAACACCATCCTTTCAGACACCTTCGAGATGCAACTGGTGAGGGAGATGGGTCTCACACTGCCAGGATCCCCAGGCTTAGGAATCGGTATGATGTCAGCCTCCTTCCATACGACAGGGAGTTTGCCAGCTCGCCAAGTCTGGTTGATGACTCCCAGGACAGCTGAATGTCCAGAATGGCCAGACCGAGTGATCATGCCATAGGTGATACCATCATGCCCCGGAGCAGTGTCTCGATGAGATGTGAAGGCTGCCTGGAGCTCCTGGTCGTGTAAGTCTTCATCCGTGACATCCCCAGCTGGCATGCTGCTTGGATCACCATCACCCTTCTAGGAAGGAGGGTGGGTTGGAGGTCCTGGAGATCCTGAGGCAGTTGAGCCATGGCCGCTCTGGAGTGAATAGGTCCACCAGACGCTCTGCCTCCATTGCGGGGTCTGGGTGCAACCGAGCCACACTGCGACGCTGCCCAGTGGCCAATCGTAACTTGGTCCAAATCTCAGATAAGGTGGAGGAGTAGCTGAAGGAGGCACACCACTCGAACCATTTAGCCTGCCGGCCCTGTGTGAGACATGGCGTGCATGCCGACCACTTCCCTGAGCAGACGCATGGACTCACCGTGGGATTACGCCTGTGCATCTTGCGTACAACATTGATGCGGTGGTTCTGTTCCCTGATGTTCCTCATTGTAAAACCACCAGTCACGTTTATATGACCCTCCGCCTGTAATCTTAGGTATTGCTGCCTCAGCTGCACATGTGAAGGCCACCTGCAAGCTTTGAGCCGCCTCATCTGGGTCTTCTGGAAGGGGAGACTCCGCCCACCAACGCTCAATGACCTCCTGGAAGCACTGCCAGTTGGCCTTTTTTAGATTCCCATCTGGGGGTAGGTGTGGGGAGCGGGCACCGCTGGACCATCAGCTTAGTGACCACTGCAAAGTGGATCACTGGTGAGACGGGGGTGGACCTCCCATCTCGCGCTCGAGAGCAACCGCCTAGAGATGAGTGTGACATCCAAGCGGCCACCATAGTGATGGGTTGGCTCACCATTATTGAGGAGGGCGATCTCAGGGACCTCCTCCAGCACAGCCGCAAGGTTGCCTCCCAGCTGTGTTGGTAGGAGAGACAGAAGAAAGTATTGGGTGGTGGGCATTGACATCCCCAGCCACAAACAAGACCCTCCCGTGGGGCGAGTGCTGCCACCTCTGAGATGTCAAGGGTGTACCGAGAGCTTCTGTAAATATTGTAAACCACGAGAGGTCCATCCGCCAGGTGTAGGGTGACAGCCTGAACCTCTATGCCCTCCCCACAGTCGATGGGTCAGTGGAGATGAATGAGGGATAGTGGTCCTGACGTAGATCGCCGTGCCCCTGCCAGTCCTTCCAGGCATTGAAGGTAGGCAGAGAATCCCGGAATACATGGCTGCATTTGACGTGACAAATCGGTGAGTTGTTTCCTGAAACAGGAAGACATCAACCTCATCCTGAACTGCAGCTTCAATCACTAAGTGAATTTTCCGCTGCAGCCACAAATGTTCCACTGGAGGATCTTCAAGGGCCGCAGAGGTGGCTCACTGATTCCATCTCTGCCTGGGATCGTCGTCCGTTGTTGGCGACTCCGGGGCCTCCTCCATCACAGACTGGAAGGACTCCTGGATGATGGCTTGAAGTTCCATTGAGTCTTTCCTGTCCAGTAGGACCACGCCAGCATCCATGACAGGAGCTGCCTGCAGGCGCCCCTGTCCTCTGCCGACGGCAGCAGGCGACAGAGGAGCGCTGAGATGACCCCGATGGTTTTCTTCAGTCGATCCGGAAAGGATTCGACCATTATCTCTGCAGGCATTGAGCTGGACGACCGTCGAGGCGGGGCTGGGTCACTGGGTATGTCTGGGTGGCTGTCGACACTGCAGCAGCATAAACTGGGTGCACCTGGGCCCGGCATGAGTGGCCATGGGCTTCCAAGTCCCCTGGCGGGGAACCTCTGCCTGTCGCTGGCCGCTCACAGGAGGGGCCTGTCCTTGGGAAGAGGCCTGCTGGCCGTATGGCAAGGAATGTTGGTGCCCAGCTGGGACCTGCTGGGCAGTGTGCCTGGCGTGTGGCTGTTTTTCCCATGATTCTGCCTTCTTGGCCACCTTGCCATCTGACGCCGCAGTTGACCGCGCTGCTGCAAACCAGTGTCTGCCCTCTGATGCCCCGCTGGGAGCCCAGTGCTGGGAACTCGCTGGTATTGCCCTCCTGCGGTATCCGGGGAACCGTGATTGGAGCCCATGCTGACTGTTGCTGGGCAGTTCCAAGGCTGGGTGGCGTCGGGGCTGTCGGGTCGTTCCGATGACGAACCTGCTGCCAGTGCTGCACCATCACAGGACAGCTCCGGTTCCAGGCATGGTGCCTCTTTGAGCAGTTGGCACACTTGGGCGCTGGCCGAAGGGCTTCGCCAGGTGGATGTTTGAGGATTGCAATGCATTCCTTCGAGTCGTGTGCCTTGCTGCACACACCACACTTCTTCTCTCGCTGGCAGGTGGCTGCAATATGATTGAACCCCTGGCAGTTGAAGCATTGTACTGGGCCTGACAGGTATGGTCGGGTCTTGATCTTCCCCAGACCCCAAGGTCCAGGTGCGTGGGAAGTGGACCTTTGTGGTGGATCAGCACCTGGCGGGTGGGCACCTTGTTCACCGTTGCAGTGAGTCGCTCCGCCTTGACAATATTGGGCACTTCCAAAATGGGGTCCAGTGGGAGGGGCACAGGGACGTGTAAAAGCACCCCCTTGTACACCTTCTCCGAAGCAAGCAGTTCCACCATGCTGGGATGGGTCACAACCAGCCCCTTCAACTCCTCGTAAGAGTCTTCGTCCCGAGGAATGACCAGAACCTCGTTCCCTGAGAGTGAACTCGCAGCGGAACTTGAGGTGGGGGAGACCTTCCAGATACCTTACAAACCCGTAGTTGGGAACCTTGAATTTGTTGAAGGCCCTGGTTGCTTGTGCCCGAGCTGAGCGGGAATTCCTCCTTCCACGTGGAGTCAACCAGTCCCCGTCCACTGTGGAGGCCAACGCAACTGGTGTAGGGACCTGGGATGGCTCCATCCTTGCCACTTGAGGAGCTACTTCCTCCTGGCTTCCTTCCACGACCCCTATGGCCATCTGGGGGTGCAAGTCTTCTTGGGTAGGGGCTGCCGACGGACCTAGTGGCAGATT
Organism: Cherax quadricarinatus; assembly: GCF_026875155.1. NCBI lineage: Eukaryota > Metazoa > Arthropoda > Malacostraca > Decapoda > Parastacidae > Cherax > Cherax quadricarinatus. Next base: position 7,900 of record NW_026469824.1, read on the forward strand.
GGTAGGCACAGTAGTCTCCACTGCATCCTTGGCCTTCTTGGTGGGGGCTCCCACCTGCCCCACGTCGTCCTCCAACTCGTCCCCGCATTCCAAGGAACGTTTAGGCCGCTCTCCTGGATCTGTCATGGTGACTGTAGGTGTGGGGACAGAGCCAGCAGCAGAGCTGCTGCCTGTGACCTCACAGCCACCCACACTGGGTGCAGAGCTGTGAGGCTCAGAGCCCCAGTCGGGGCCCGTAGCCACCCTCTCGTGGCTCACTGTTCTGAAGCACTGAACACAGTCCAAGGATCATCAGGAATGACGCTAATCTGTGCGTAAACTAACACAGATTTGCCAACACAATACACACTGTTTTCCAATCTTCGTCCACTCGACAATCCTTCTTGATGTGAATCCCGATGATATGACTATCCTCCGCCTTCTCCCTTTGTGGAAATGTTTCAGTGTGCGATTAGTCTTCCCCTAAACTCTGTTGCCTGTCTTGTCACTAAAATTTGATTTTGTTAATTTTTTAAATATACTTTGGTATTATTATTATTATTATTATCATTATTATTATTATTATTATTATTATTATTATTATTATTATTATTATTATTATTATTATTATTATTATTATTTTTATTATTATTTCTCCATCTCTCTCCTTCCCCTTTCGTACGTCATTTATGTACCGAACAGCTAGTGAAGACGCTAATAGTTTTTGGTTTTACAATAGCATCCCGTTTGTGTTGTTTATTACTCAGAGCTTCCATAAATGTCATCCGACTGACAAACTAATTTTTATTAACATAGTTATTTCGCGTTTTGTATATTTAGGCTAAAGGGTTAATTCTATTATACGCTCAGCTCATTCATACTGCTGGCAATTTTAGCCCATTTCATTATTTTGGCGAATCATGAAAAAGTTTTTGGTATATTCGCACGCAAGTGAAATCTTTTTTTCCCAGTATTGCTGTAATTAGCGTTCATAAAGTTGTAAGCTTGAACAAAGTATTGTTTTTGTGTTGCCCATTCAACACTTGCTTTTGCATAAATATATGTATACATACGAAATGGTTAAATTCATGACCACAATTTCTAAAGTGGTGGACCGGTAATCCCGATCGACACCATGCCTAACCCTTCTAGGGTAGGGTAGGTGCCTGAGCCCGAGCCTTTTAGCTCATAAGACTGTCATTCCCATTAGTCCCCTTGGGGCGGGGATGGCAGACCAGAGAGGCCTAGCTTGTGGCTAGGCCTGGGGACAGTTGGTCCCAAAGATGAGGAGGTACTTGTGCCTCCTCCCATGGGAGACTTAGGTCTCAGACACTCCCTAAAGAGGGAGCCAAGGCCGGGTCACCACTTGGAAAAGGCCCGGGCCGGGAGAATACCGGCTAATCTTTAATAATAATAATAATAACCGGTAATCCCGATCGACACCATGCCTAACCCTTCTAGGGTAGGGTAGGTGCCTGAGTCCGAGCCTTTAGCTCATAAGACTGTCATTCCCATTTGCCCCCTTGGGGCGGGGATGGCAGACCAGAGAGGCCTAGCTTGTGGCTAGGCCTGGGGACAGTTGGTTCCAAAGATGAGGAGGTACTTGTGCCTCCTCCCATGGGAGACTTAGGTCTCAGACACTCCCTAAAGAGGGAGCCAAGGCCGGGCCACCACTTGGAAAAGGCCCGGGCCGGGAGAATACCGGATAATCTTTAACTTTAACTTAACCGGTAATCCCGATCGACACCATGCCTAACCCTTCTAGGGTAGGGTAGGTGCCTGAGCCCGAGCCTTTAGCTCATAAGACTGTCATTCCCATTTGCCCCCTTGGGGCGGGGATGGCAGACCAGAGAGGCCTAGCTTGTGGCTAGGCCTGGGGACAGTTGGTCCCAAAGATGAGGAGGTACTTGTGCCTCCTCCCATGGGAGACTTAGGTCTCAGACACTCCCTAAAGAGGGAGCCAAGGCCGGGCCGCCACTTGGAAAAGGCCCGGGCCGGGAGAATACCGGCTAATCTTTAACTAACTAACCGGTAATCCCGATCGACACCATGCCTAACCCTTCTAGGGTAGGGTAGGTGCCTGAGCCCGAGCCTTTAGCTCATAAGACTGTCATTCCCATTTGCCCCCTTGGGGCGGGGATGGCAGACCAGAGAGGCCTAGCTTGTGGCTAGGCCTGGGGACAGTTGGTCCCAAAGATGAGGAGGTACTTGTGCCTCCTCCCATGGGAGACTTAGGTCTCAGACACTCCCTAAAGAGGGAGCCAAGGCCGGGCCACCACTTGGAAAACGCCCGGGAGAATACCGGCTAATCTTTAACTAACTAACCGGTAATCCCGATCGACACCATGCCCAGCCCTTCTAGGGTAGGGTAGGTGCCTGAGCCCGAGCCTTTAGCTCATAAGACTGTCATTCCCATTTGCCCCCTTGTGGCGGGGATGGCAGACCAGAGAGGCCTAGCTTGTGGCTAGGCCTGGGGACAGTTGGTCCCAAAGATGAGGAGGTACTTGTGCCTCCTCCCATGGGAGACTTAGGTCTCAGACACTCCCTAAAGAGGGAGCCAAGGCCGGGCCGCCACTTGGAAAAGGCCCGGGCCGGGAGAATACCGGCTAATCTTTAATAATAATAATAATAATAACCGGTAATCCAGCGGAAGGCATCTATCATATAACCAATAACTCCAGCTGTAGGTCATCATATAACTAAGACCTGCGTCAGGAATCGCTTCTGCTACCTGATGAATCTTACTCAACTTATTTTCGTAATAGGACATAATTACTAAGAGGTGTGTGGCTCAGCGTATATTTGCTGAATGATTGTTGTGTCACTGTTTTATTAGTGAATAAAATATTCTTGTCTGAAGCAGGTTACATGTAGCGCAGCCTTGGTAACCCTGCGTGTAGCCGATAGGCTTTAACCCCCCATTAACCAACTAAACACATAAGACACATATGCAAGAGTTAGGTATCTTTATTTCGAAACGTTTCGCCTACACAGTAGGCTTCTTCAGTCGAGTACAGAAAAGTTGATTGAAGCAGAAGAGACTTGAAGACAATGTAATCAGTCCATCACCCTTAAAGTTTTGAGGGGGTCAGTCCCTCAGTCTGGAGAAGAGCATTGTTCCAAAGTTTGAAACAATATGGAGTTGAAGTGACAGGATGGAGCCTTATATACCGCCAGGAGGTGAGACGGTCACTAGTAGAAGCAGATGTTGGGAGGTCAGGTCCCTCTCAAATCCGCCGCCCCTCACTAGTAGAGGTAGTCGAAGTTAATTCGAGGTCTGTACCAAGATACCCTTGTGTTGCAGCGTCTGACAGATTTTAAAATTAAAATGGTATAAAATACCGGGCAGATTGTTAGGTAAGACACATATGCAACAGTTAGGTATCTTTATTTCGAAACGTTTCGCCTACACAGTAGGCTTCTTCAGTCGAGTACAGAAAAAGTTGATTGAAGCAGAAAGACTTGAAAACGATGTAATCAGTCCATCACCCTTAAAGTTTTGAGGTGGTCACCCTCATCTGGAGAAGAGCATTGTTCCAAAGTTTGAAACAATATGGAGTTGAAGTGACAGGATGGAGCCTTATATACCGCCAGGAGGTGAGACAAGTCACTAGTAGAACGCAGATGTTGGGAGGTCAGGTCCCTCTCAAATCCAGCCGCTCTCACTAGTAGAGGTAGTCGAAGTTGATTCAAGGTCTGTACAAAGATACCCTTGTTGTGGAAAAAGACACTTATGTACAGTTCAGGACATTTATTAAAGGAAACGTTTCGCCACGAGTGGCTTCTTCAGTCCTAATACATCTTGCAACAGTTAGGTATCTTTATTTCGAAACGTTTCGCCTACACAGTAGGCTTCTTCAGTCGAGTACAAAAAAAGTTGATTGAAGCAGAAGAGACTTGAAGACGATGTAACCAGTCCATCACCCTTAAAGTTTTGAGGTGGTCAGTCCCTCAGTCTGGAAAAAGAGCATCGTCTTCAAGTCTCTTCTGCTTCAATCAACTTTTCTGTACTCACTGAAGAACTACTGTGTAGGCGAAA
>NW_026469825.1:0-12595 GCF_026875155.1 Cherax quadricarinatus
GAAGGCGTTTAAGGAGAGGAGGAGATATGAGGTAGAATCAGTACCCTCAACTGGAGTCGATGTGTTCAGGTCATCAATACTTGTAGAATGTACTGCATAGGGCGTAGTTAGGAGTGGCTTATTATACTGTAGTGCATGTGAGGTTGAAGCAGGCGGGGAAGGCGGGGTCTCTTATATGTCGTTAACATCCACTAGTCGAAGTAGGTCTTCGTCCAAAGGTTGAACATGATGTTGAAGAAGAATCTTCATAACAAGATCCAATGATGCTGCAGTGTCTGATCAGTTGTGATTGTAATGGTTTTATGAAAAACGAAAGTTGATAGGAATTGAGACAGTTATGCAGCTTATGGGATATCTATATTCAGGGAATCGTTTCGCCAACACAGTCCGGATTTTCAGTCCAATACAAAGTGGAAGGCGTAAGGAGTAGGAGCGAGAATGAGGTAATCTGTCCAGCACCCTGGAGTCGATTCTGTGTTCAGTCCAATCAATCTTGTTGAATGTACAGGCATAGGGCCGTAGACGTGGCCTTATATACTGTAGTGATATGTGAGGTGTAGCTGGCGGAGGCGGGGTCAATAGTGGTCAACCATCCACTAGTCCGAAGTAGTCTTCGTCCAAAAGGCTTGAAAAGTGTTGAAGAATTCTTTGTAACAAGATCCCATGATGCTTGCAGTGTTGACTGTGGGATGAAATGGTTTTGGAAAAAACGAAAAGTTGATGATTGGGACACTTATGCGCATATGGGAATCTTTTATCAGGAAAACGTTTCGCCCACAGGTGGCTTCTTCAGTCCAATACAAAGAGGAAGGCGTAAAGGAGGTGGAGGAGAAGAATGAGGGTATTCAGTCCCTCAACCTGGATAGTCGTGTGTATCAGTCTTCAATCTTGTTGCTAAATTTAACAGAATAGGGCCGTAGACGTGGCTTATATACTGTAGTGAAGTGAGGTTGAATGAAAGCAGGCGGAGGCGGGGTCATAGTGGTACTTCCTCTAGTCGATGTAGGTTCTTCGTCAAAGGTTGAACAAGTGTTGAAGAAAACTGCTTTGTATAACAAGATTCCCATGATGCTGAAGTGTCTGACATTGTGATGAATGGTTTGTAAAACCGACAAGTGAAAGATTGAGGACACTTATGCAGCAAATGGAGAATTTTATTCAGGAAACGTTTACGCTCCACAGTGGCTTCTTCAGTCCATTACAAAAGGAAGCGTAAGGAGAGGAGAGTGATGAGGTAATCAGTCCCTCAAACCTGGAGCTCGATGTTGTTCAGTCCATTCAATCTTGTAGAAATGTACAGTTAGGGCCGTTGACGTAGCATTATTTACTGTTGTGATGTGAGGTGAAGCAGGCGAAGGCGGGGTCATTGGGTACCCTTCCACTAGTGAGTAGGTCTTCGTCACCATAGGTTGTACAAGTGTTGAAGACATTCTTTGTAACATGGAATCCAGATGGCTGCAGTGTCTGACAGTTGTGATGTATGGTTTGAAAAAAACAGAAACCGGCAGCATCATGGATCTTGTTACAAAGAATTCTTCAACATTTGTTCAACCTTTGGACGAAGAACTAGTGGATGGTACCACTATGACTCGCCTCCGCCTGCTTCCTCCTCACTTCCCTACAGTTACTATAAGCCACGTATCGGACCCTTAATGTGTACATTCTACAAGGATTGAGGGGACTGAACACATCGGACTCCAGGTTGAGGGGGACTCGATTACCTCATTCTCCTCCTCTTTTCCTTACGCCTTCCTCTTTGTATTGGATCTGTAGAAGGAATGTGTGGCGGAAACCGTTTCTGAATAAGATTTCCATATGCTGCTTATGTGTCTCAATCTTAAAATTGTCGGTTTTTCAATCCATTCTCCACTACTATTTCACGTATGTGTGGGAAATTGTGTTTATATTATTATTATAGAGGTCTGGTCTCAGAAGGCGGCCCTCGGGGCGGTTTGCCCCAGAAATTATCTCATTTGTATATTATCCACAGTGGAACGAGAGAATTGTGTGTGGTGTATGTGAGTGTGTTGTGTGTGTGTGTGTGTGTTTGTGTGTGTGTGTGTGTGTGGTGTGTGTGTGGTGTGTGTGTTGTTGCGCACGCGCGCTTGTGTTTGCATTAATATTAGTAGTAAGAGAGATGATGAGTGTTTTTATATACATGTTTGTGTGTGCAGTTTGCAGTTGCGTTGTTTTGTGCGTGTATGAATGATGGTGACCCCGCAGGCTCTGCGTTGCACAAATGTTGCAAATGAGAGTGAAAATATGAGTGTGTGTAAAGTTTTTTTAGGTAAGATATACATAAATCGTTAAACATATATTCATGCAAAGTAAATATGCGTAAATTACCAGGGATATCCTAAAAAGTCAGACAAAGTGATAAATTTCCTTGGCGCCGGCGCTTGTCTATCTCATGGCGCGTCTTGCGAATTATACGGATAAAATAACCAATTGGAAAATAAAGAAGTTCAACACTTATTACAGTTCTCGTGGAGTTGGACAAACAAATAACAAACAAACACTCTAATCACACACAAAACATTCACAAACAACTTGAAACTGCTAATTAAGTAAAAAAAACTTTTATTCTAATGTAGAAAATTTGTTATATTATAAATAGATTTCCAAAATTCAACTGAGTGCAGGCTTGGTTGGCCGAATAATGGACGGTTAGCTTGGGGCGTCTGGCTGATCTACGGTCTAGGACTGTCTTCGGTGGGTGTATTTACAGGAGCCAGTTTCTGTGTGTCCCCTCCTGAATTCCACCCACCTGGACAGTCTCTACCGTTAGACCTGCTAAACAAGGCCTCGTTTCATAGGTAGATCACGAGAGGGAAGGGATACATAACTTGGGGAAGGCTGAGGCTTGGAAGTATTCCTTAGGGAGTGAGGAAAGGGTGACAATCCGGGTGAGGCCCTCGGCATGGATTCCTGACACATGGGACCTGGGAGAAGGCAGGATACCTTTGGGGGAAGTGGGGAGGGGGAATATCTGAGGCTGACAGATGGACTTCTAGGGACTCATGGACCTGGGGAAGAAGGAGATATCGGTTGCTAAGCTGACCCTGGGGAAGTGGGGAAGGGAGAACATTTGGAGGGGACCGGAGGAATCTGGACACATGGACCTGGGAAAGGCGAAAACACCTATGGGGAATGGAGGGAGGGGGGGAATATATGAGGCGGACTCCTGGGAAAAGAAGGAGAGAAGATACATGGCTTGCCTAAGGCAGTCCTGGAAAGTGGAGCAAGGGAGAGAACATTGACGGGGGGGGGGGACACGGTTGGACTCTGGACAAATGGGACCTGGAAAGGAGAGAGGCACCCCTTGGGGAAGTGGGGAAGGAGGTGGGAATATCTGAGGCGGACTCCTGGGAAAGGAAGAGATTTTACTGGTTGCTAAAGCAGACCCTGGGAAAGTGGAGAAGCGGAGAAATCTGAGGGGACACGGAGGGACTCCCGGTCCACAGGACCTGGGGGAAAGGCGAGGAGGAGCACTTGGGGAAGTTGGGGATAGGAGGGGGAATATCTGAGGCGGAACTCCTGGGAAAGAAGAGATACTGGTTGCTAGGCAGACCATGGGATAAGTTGGGGAAGGAGAAACCATTCTGAGGGGACACGGATGGAATCTGGACACATGGAAATGGGAAAGGCGAGTGGAGAGCACATTGGGGAAGTGGGGCGATGTGGGGGAAGTGGGTGGGGGGAATATCTGAGGGGGACTCATGGGAGAGAAGGAGATACTGGTTTTGCTAAGGCAGACCCTGGGAATGTGGGGAAGGGGAGTTCAATCTGAGGGAAACGGATGGACTCCTGTACACCGGACTGGGAAAGGCGAGAGCTCTTGGGGTACAGTGGGGAAGGGAAGTGGGGGAATATCGAGGCGGACTCCTAGGGAAGAAGGAGATACTGGTTGCTAAGGGCTAGGCCCTGGGAAAAGTGAAGGAAGGGGAGGAGAACATCTGCTAGGGTCGGGACACGGATGGAATCCCGGACACATGGACCCCCATGGGAAAGGCGAGAGCTACTTGGGAGGAAGTGGGGAAGGGGGGGGGAATATCTGAGGCGGACTCCAGGGAAAGAAAGAAGGCGATACTGGGAAAGTGGGGAAGTCCACCCCCCCAAGAAACATCTGAGGGGACACGGTATGTCTCCCGGACACATGGACCTGGGAAAGGCGAGAGAGACACTTGGGGATGTGGGGAAGGGGGGGACGGGAACATCTGAGGCGGACCTGGGAAAAAGGAGATACTGGTTGCTAAGGGCAGACCCTGAGGAAAAGTGGAGAAGGGGAAGAGAACATCTGAGGGGACACGGAATGACTCCGGACTCATGCCTGGGAAAGGCGGAGAGACCTTGCGGAAGTTGGGGAAGGGAGGGGGGAATTATCTGAGGCGGGACTCCTGGGAAAGAAGGAGATATGGTTGCTAAGGCAGACCCTGGGAAATGTGGAGACGGGAGAAAATCTGAGGGGACACGGAGGACTCCCGGACACATGGACCGGGAAAGGCCGAAGAGCACCTTGGGGGAAATGGGGAAGGAGGGGGGAATATCTGAGGCAGGACTCCTGGGAAAAAGAAGGAGATACTCGGTTGCTAAGGCAGACCCTGGGAAAAGTCGGGAAGGGAGAACATTGCTGTGGGGACACGGATGGATCCCGGAACATAGACTGGGAAAGGCGAGAGCACCTTGGGGAAGTGGGGAAGGAGGGGGCGAAATATCTGAGGAGGGTTCCTGGGAAAGAAGGAGATACTGGTTGCTAAGCAAAGACCATGGGAAAGGTGGGGGACGGGAGAGAACATCTGGGGGACCGGATGGACCTCCCGGACACATTAGAACCTGGAAAGGCGAGTGCACTTGGGGAAGTGGGCAGGAGGGGGGGAATATCTGGGGGACTCTGGGGAAAAGAATGGAGCAAGATACTGGTGCTAAGGCAGGACCCAGGGGGAATTGTGGGGAAGGTAGAAATCGAGGGGACACCGGATGGATCCCGGACTATGGACCTGGGAAAAGGCCGCATGAGCCCTTGGGGATAGTGGGAAGGGAAGGGGGGGAAGGGATTAGGGAATGTTCGGGGCGGAACCTTCCTGGGCAAGAAGGAGATATGGTTTGCCAAGGCAGACCTGGGAGGGAAAGTTGGGGAAGGGTGAACATCTGAGGGGTACACACGGATGGACTCCCGGACACATGGACCTGGGGAAAAAGGCGCAGAGCACCTTGGGGAAGTGGGGAAAGGGGGGTAATAATTGAGGCGGGAATCTGGGAAAGAAGGAGATATGGTTGCTATGGCAGACCTGAGAAAAGTGGAAAGAAGGGCGAACATCTGAGGGGACACGGATGGACTCCCGGACACATTGGACTGGGAAAAAGGCGAGAGCACTTTGGGGAAGTGAGGGAAAGGGGGGGGGAATATCTGAGGCGGACTCCTGGAAGAAGGAGATACTGGTTGCTAAAGGCAGGACCTGGGAAAGTGGGAAGGGAAAGTAGGGAGAACATCTGAGGGGACACCGGTTGGACTCCGGACACATGGGACTGGGTAAGGCGATAGCTCCTTGGGAAGTGGGGATGGGATGGGGGGGGGAATATCTGGGGGCGGACTCCTGGGAAAGAAGGAGATACTGCGTTGCAAGGCAGACCATGGGATAGTGGGGAAGGGGGGAAATCTGAGGGGACACTGATGGTCTCCAGGACCACATGGACCTGGGAAAGGCGAGAGCACACCTTGGGGAAGTGGGGAGCAAAGGGGGGGAATTTCTGAGGCGGACTCCTGGGAAAGAAGGCAGGAATCCTGGGTAAGTGGGGAAGGGAGAGAACATCTGAGGGACCGGATGGACTCCCGGTAAAATGGACCTGGGAAAGGCGAGAGCCACTATGGGGAAGTGGGGAAGGGGAAGGGGGGGAATAGCTGGCGGCGGTACTCCATGGGAAGGAAGGAGATCTGGTTGCTAAAGGCCAGTCCCTGGAGGAAAGTGCGGGAAGTCGACAACATCTGAGGGGAACACGGATGGAATCCCGGAAACATGGACACTGGGAAAGGCGAGAGCACCTTGGGGAATTGGCAGGAAGGGAAAGGGGGGGAATATCTGGGCGGGGACTCTGGGGAAAGAAACATCCACAAACTTCCACAGTGTTTCTAGCAAACACTTGAAACACTGTGAATGTGGTGGATGTTTCTAGCGTAAACATGTAGACGTTGTGGGTGTTTCGAACGTTACACTGTGAGTGCTGACAACCGTTTCTAGGTAGCTACTGTGAATGTTGTGTATACTTCCAGCGGAACACTGGTGAATGTTGTGGATGTTTCTAGCGTAACATGCTGGAAGTTGTCGGATGTTTCTAGCGTAATATGTGGAGGTGGTGGATGTTTCTCTCGTATAACACTGTGAGATGCTGTGGACCGTTTTACTTAGCGTAACACGTGGACGTTGTGGATACTTCCAGCGGACACTGTGGAATGTGTGGCTACTTCCAGCGGAACTCTGGGATGTTGTGGATACTTTCTAGACGGAACAACTGTGAATGTTGTGGACATGTTTTCTAGTGTTAACACTGTGAATATTATGGATGTTTCTAACGTTACAGCTGTGAGAGTGTGGATGTTTCTAAAACTTAACACTGTGAATGTTGGCGGCAGTTCCTTGTGTACACTTGGAGTGTTGTTGGATGTTTTCTAGCGTAACCACTGTGAATGTTGTGGATGTTTCTAGCGGTAAACACTGTGGATGTTGGTGGAAGGTTCTAGTGTAACACTGTGAATTTTGGTGGATGGTTCCTAGGTAACACTGTGGATGTTGTGGATGTTCTAGTGTAACCACTGGGATTGTTGTGGATGTATTAGTGTAACACTGTGATGTTGTGGATGTTTTCTAGGTAACACTGTTGAATTATTGTGGATGTTTCTAGATAATACTGTGGATGTTTTGGTTGTTTCTATTGTAACTCTGTGAATGTTGTGGATGTTTTCTAGGTATACTCTGTGAATGTTGTGGATACTTCCAGGACGGAACACTGGTGTATGTTATGGATGTTTCTTAGCGTAACACTGTGGATGTTGTGGATGTTTCTAGCGTATCACTGTGAATGTTGTGGATACTTCCAGTGGAACACTGTGAATGTTGTGGATGTTTCTAGCGTAACACTGTGAATGTTGTGGATGTTTATAGCGTAATACTGTGGATGTTGTGGATGTTTCTAGTGTAACAATGTGAATATTATGGTTGTTGTATTCTAACGTAACACTGTGAGTGCTGTGGATGTTTTTAACTTAACACTATGAATGTTGTGGATGTTCCTACCGTAACACTGTGGATGTTGTGGATGTTTCTAGCAGAACACTGTAAATGTTGTGGATGTTTCTAGCAGAACACTGTGAATGTTGTGGATGTTCCTAGCGTAACACTGTGGGTGTTGAGGACTGTTTCAGGAGTAACCACTGTGGTGTTGTGGGGTTGTTTGTAGTGGATAAACTGTGGTTATTGTGAAGTTCGTAGTGGAACACTGTGCGATGTTGTGGATGTTTTTGTTTAGTGAGAACACTCATGGATGTTGTGGTTGTTTGTAGTGGAACCACTGTGGATGTTGTGGATGTTTGTAGTGGAACTACTTGTGGATATTGTGGATGTTCGTAGTGGAAACAATGTGGAGGTTTGTGGATGTTTGTAGTGGAATAACACTGTGGATGTTGTGGATGTTTGTAGTGGTTAATGTGGAATGTTGTGGGATGTTTGTAGTGGAACACTGTGGATGTGTGGATGTTTGTGTGGAAAACACTGTGGATATTGTGGATGTTCGTTAGTGGAACACTGTGATGTTGTGGATGTTGGTTGAGGAAACACTATGGATGTTGTGGATGTTTGTTAGTGGAACAATGGGGATGTTGTGGATGTTTGTAGTGGAACAAGTGTATGGATGTTGGGAACCACTCCCCTTATTTGATTGTTTGTAGTGGAACAATGTGGATGTGTGGATGTTTGAGTGGAACACTGTGGATGGTTGGTGGTTGTTTGTAGTGGAACTCTGTGGATGTTGTGGATTGTTGTAGTGGTAACTGTGGATGTTGTGGATGTTTGTAGTGGAACAACTGTGGATGTTGTGGAGGTTTGTAGTGAACATTGAGGATGTTGTGGATGTTTGTGTGAACATGTGGCTTGTTGTGGATGTTTTTGTGGAACACTGTGGATGTTGGTGGATGTCTTGTAGTGGGAATCACTGTGGTGTTGTGGATGTTTGTAGTGGACACTGTGGGATGTTGTGGATGTTTGTAGTGGAACACCTTGTGGATGTTGTGGATGTTTGTAGTGGAACACTGTGGATTGTTGTGGATGTTTGTAGTGGAACACTGTGGAACTTGACATGGCCCACCCCCCATATAATTCACTAATTTTGTCCTGGTTACCGTACAGAGCGTGTTGAAATTGAAATCCGTTGAAATTTCAAAAGGATTGAAATAGAAAAAGGAAATCAGGAGGTCCCAACTCAAAGGTCCCGCGAAGGTTCCAGATAGGGAATATTAAGATAAAAAAACAATTTACGTATGGTAAAACAAAATGAGGTTAACATATCTGGAGGTCAAAAGAGTGACATCTACAGGGAATAAAATAAGGCAGAAGGGGACTTAAGTAATCAGGTATATTCAATTAAAAAGAGAAAATTTAAAAAAAACGGAATAAGAAAAAGTCAATCAGACATTTGAAGTTAAAGTCGCAATGAACTTCGAGGAATAACTAAAGGATTCTTTCATGTAAATAACGAAAAGATTAATGGACCAAGACAGGTCAACTTAAAAAGTTTGCTCAGGGTAAGTTAATGACTGAGGTAAAGTATAAAGGACCCACAAGTTGCAAAACTTATGTTGACATTTCATATGTGGCAAAACGTTTTTCGCTCACCAGGAGCTTTGTCAAGCCGTTTCGAACAGTACATGGACACAGAGGATATTTATAGGCTTTGAGTGTAGGTGCAATACTAGTGGTTAGAACTAATTAAATTGCACATTGTAAATGTTAATAAAAGCTAATTGCAAGATAATTGTTCTACCATTTTTTATTTACTACTAATACTACTACCACCTGAAATATTAGTTATTACTATACTACTACTACCAACTGCAATATTTATTACTATACTACACTACCCCCCCCACCTGCAATTTTATATTACCTAACTAATATCTACACTCCGGCAATATTATATTACTCCTACTTCTACCACCTACTATATTATATTACTACTACTACTACTACCACCTGCAATATTATATTACTACTATACTACTAACCACCTGCAATATTATATTAACTATACTACTAATACAACCTGCAATTTTATATTACTATACATACTACCACCTGCAATATATATTACTAATACTACTACACCTGCAATTATTTATTACTACTACTCTACTTACCACTGCAATATTTTTATACTACTACTACTACCACCTGCCAATATTATATTACTTCTAATATTTACACCTACAATATTATATTAATTTATACTACTGCCACCTGCAATATTAATATTTACTAAATACTACTACCTCCTACTAATATTATCTTTACTCACTACTACTATTACACATGCAATATTATATTACTACTTACTACCACCTGTAATATTAATATTCCTCTAGGTACTACTACTTCCACACTGCAATATTATAGTTTCTACTACTAGTACCACCTGCATTTTTATTACTCCTATATACCAACCAGCCTAATATTAATTAATAATACTTTACTACACCTGCAATTATTTTATCTACTACTACTACCACCTGCAATATTATATTACTACTACTAATACCTACACCTGCAATATTCATTTTCCTACTACTACTTACCACCTGCAATCACACATCTTTAAGCCTAATATACCATCTGTGTCCATGTACTGTTTGTAAAGGCCTTGACAAAGCCCTGGAGAGCGAAACATAAGAATGTCACAATAAAATGTCAAATAAAATTGCCACAATAAAATGTCACATTAGTTGCATTTGGTGTCCATTTACTATACAGTATTGTCGGTTTTATCAAAATATATACTAACTGGACTGAGGAGTTAGAAACAGATGGCTCAGTCTTCAACACTTGTCACAGTTAAAGAACACAAGAATCAGTACAGTAAAATACAAGAACAGTAGAGCACAGTAACACACATCAGTACAGTAACAAAAAAGATCAGTAAAGTAACACAAAAAGATCAGTTACAGTACTGTACACAGAAGTTCAGTAACAGTAGTAACACAGGAAAAAGTCAGATACAGTAACCACAAAAGTCAGTAAAGTAACACAAAAGATCAGTACAGTACAGTACCACAGAGATCAGTGCAGTAGTAACACAGAATATCAGTACTGTAAAAGAAGATCAGTGTACAGTAAGTACAGTTATCACACGAAGATCAGTTTACTGTAACAAAGAAGATCAGTACACTAGTAACACAGAAGATCAGTACAGTAACAAAGAAGATCAGTACAGTACAGTAACACAGAAGATCAGTACAGTAACAAAGAAGATCAGTACACTAGTAACACAGAAGATCAGTACAGTAACAAAGAAGATCAGTACAGTAACAAAGAAGATCAGTACACTAGTAACACAGAAGATCAGTACAGTAACAAAGAAGATCAGTACAATACAGTAACAAAAGAGATCAGACATTAGTAAACAGAAGATCAGTACAGTAACAAAGAAGATCAGTACAGTAACAAAGAAGATCAGTACAGTACAGTAACACAGAAGAGTACAATAACAGAAGAGAAAAGTACAGTAACACAGAAGAGTACAACTCAGTAACGCCACCGTGGCTACTGTCAGGGAGGCTGGAGTGGGAATAACATCACTGTGGCTACTGTCAGGGAGGCTGGAGTGGGAATAACATCACCGTGGCTACTGTCAGGGAGGCTGGAGTGGGAATAACATCACCGTGGCTACTGTCAGGGAGGCTGGAGTGGGAATAACATCACTGTGGCTACTGTCAGGGAGATGGAAGTGGCGCAAATAAACACCTCGTGGCTACGTCAGGGAGGGAGGAGTGGAATTAACACCACCGTGGCTTCTGTCGGGAGGGAGGAGTGGGAGTAACATCACCGTGGTACTGTCAGGGAGGGAGGAGAGGGAGTGGGAATAACATCACTGTGATGCTACTGTCAGGGAGGGAGGAGTGGGAGTAAGTAACATCACCGTGGCTACTTGTCAGGGAGGAGGAGTGGGAATAAACATCACCCGTGGCTACTGTCAGGGAGGCTGGAGTGGGAGAAGTAGTTTCATCACCGTGGCTGTGTCTAGGTTCTGGAGTGGGAATATCATCACCGTGGACTACTGTCAGGGAGGGAGGCTTGGAGTGGGAAATTAAACATCACGTGGCTACTTTCAGGGAGGCTGGAGTGAATTACGCCCACAGTGGCTTTGTCAGGGACTTGGAGTGGGAATATCATCACCGTGGCTTACTGACAGGGATCGGGAGGGAGGAGTGGGAATAACATCACAGTGGCTACTGTCAGGGAGGTTGGAGTGGGAAATATCGCCACCGTGGCAACCTGTAAGAGGAGGCTGGAGTGGGAATAAAAAACATCACGTGGCTACTGACAGGTGGAGGGGCTGGAGATGGGAATCAACGCCACCGTGGTACTGTCAGGGACTTGGAGTGGGAATTACATCACCGGCTACTGTCAGGGGGGCGGAGTGGAATAACCACCGTGGCTACTGCGGGAGGGGATGGGAAACCCCCAATAGCTACGTTTAGTCCGCTTTTTAATCCAAATCATGAATCCAAAACTTAATTTTGAATTTAAAAATAAAAAATAACAATAAAATTATTTGCGACCACTGTCAGCCCAGAGTTATCTCTATTTCCCAACCCTTTCCAGTGGAGGGCCAGTGGGTTTGCTTTAAGGTCCCCCCCCCCTCGCCTTCCCCCGGTTTTGTTCCAGAATCCATCCGTGGGCCCCCGATGTCTCCCCTTTTTCATTCCCTAAGGCACCCCCTCCCTCCTCCTCCTCTCTTCCCCACCTAAACCCCTTTCCCCCGTTCATGTTCCAGGGGAAACCATCCCTTCGCTCCCGGATGTCTCCCCTTCCCCCTTAACCCAAACACCCAACCACAACCTTCCCCAAGTTATAAAACCAGGAATCCATCCGTTCGCCCCCCGGGTGTCCCTTCCTTCCCCCCTTACCTAAGGTTCGGGTGCCTTTTCCCCCGGGCAGTTCCCCCAGAGTCTCTTGTCACCCATGGACTCCCCTTCCCCCTTCCCCATCCCCCGGATTCTTGCTTCCTTTGATCATTATCCAGGAACCCCTCCGTCTACCGCCGGTGTCTCCCCTTCCCCCTTTTCCAAGGTCACCCCCACTTCGTATTCGCCTTCCCCCAAAATTTTGATCCCGGAATCCTCCGCTCGCTCCGGATTCCCCTTCCCCACTTACCAAGGGTCAGCCCCAACCACAACCCCCGTTTAGAAACGGGGAAACCACGCTCGCCCCCGGAGTCTCCCTTCCCCATTACAAAGGTCGGGGGTCCTTCCCCAAGTTTTTTCCGGGGTCCATTGTGCACCCCGATGGCTTCCCTTCCCCCCTTCCTGGTCCGGCTTCTTTTCCATAGGGTT
>NW_026469826.1:0-12252 GCF_026875155.1 Cherax quadricarinatus
AATCCCTTTGTTGCCGCCATGATCGTTTTAATTTTGCTAACACTGAACCAGACTCTCTTTGAACTCCCATTGCCATTGTCGGGGTTTTAAATTTGGGGGAGTGTGACACTAATTGTATTTTACTCAGTCCACCCCACAGCACGTCACGGTGTTAGGCAAGAATGAACGAGTCTCAAGGCTCCTCAACAAGTTTAACGATTCCCTTTGTTATATTGACTCTACTCTGACTTAAAATGTACACTGTTAGCTCTAAAACCCCATCTGAAATGTATACCAATGTGAAAGCTTAACCTAGCAATGTATAATGTCATCAAATAATTACAGGATTTAAAACCTAGTCTGTGGAACAAGTCACAAATCCCACATTAAAAAATGAATCAAAGAATGAAAATCACACAATAGAAATGCAGTATGCAAATTAAAATCACTTGGTTAGCACAAATTCAACAATTCAACTTGTGAAACAGTAAATAAAAATTGCGTAAACAGCTTGGCCTAACTGTGCCCAGCTTACTCATCAGCATGGATGGTTGGATAAGGTAAATCCTAACCTAACTAATGTGCCATAGCCAAAAACACGGCTTAGAATTAAAAATAAAATAATAACTAGGTTAAATCTGTCCTAGCTACTAAACTGTTGTAAATATTGCACAAGCCTAGCCTAATGTGGCTACCTTGCAAATCCACTGTAAAAAATTTTAACACACAAGTCTCCTACTCTGGTTTACTTGTAATCACTGTAAATAATTAAATTCACAAGCTTCTCTAGCCTACCGGGCCTGCCTGTATTTTTATTATTATAATCAAGGGGGAAGCGTGACCTTCCTGTAAATTACTGCAAATAACACTTCTGGTATAGTCAGCTTGGCCTAGCCTCTGTGTTAACTCTGGGCCTGGGTCTAACTTAACCTAACTGTTAAACTGGTTCCAAACTGTGGCCTAGCTATGTTAAAATTAACATAGCTATTCCACATCACGGTTCAAAGGACCACTTCTGAAAATTTGTCTGGACTGCCTCCATGTGAGTTTCTACCCTGGCAAGCTCCGTTGACACCGAGTTCTGAGGTCGGTACCTTAGCCTCACAAGTGGCTTATAGGACAGATTTTCATTAATGACTGATGTTTCAAAAAAATCCGCCTGCACGCACATATAAAGGACTAACTTACTTGGTGCTGCAGCATATTCCTGATCTTCAACCTCCCTAAGTTTAAACCCCTTTGGACTCCCCTCCCGAAACCACGTGTAACCGGAGCCTTAGTTCCTGCAATATTCAATCGATATTAGTGACCTGCCTGCACCTCAGAAGTTCCTGTATCCAAGGGGGTGTGTATCCCCTAGTATAAAAATGCAGAAACGGACACTAGCTTCTAGGTTGACAATTAATAAAAAAAAAAAAAAGCGCTAACCACAAGGGGGTATACAGCTCTAGGTTGACAAGAGACGCCAGTAGGTACTGGTCATGAACTGCTGGCTGCACAAAGGCCACAGCATGACTCACTCACAATTTTCCCCAGACACTGGCCAGGATCCTAAGAAAAAGGGAGGTCTTGTCTTACTGTATGTGCCTGACGGAGGTCATCTATGGTACGTCGAGGTGCCTCCACCAGATTTCCCCAGGTCTAATATGTGAAGACAAGTGGGGGCGCCGCCTGCTGATCACGGCACATGTTCAGATGGTGTCTAGTCTTAGAAGGAAGCTCTGGCATCTTCGAGACCCATGCCTCGTCATTCAAACTTGGGCTGCCAGTTCTCCCTAGCTAACATAACCTAGTGTTTGCCTACATTCGGCGTATTACTACCTATGTTAAATTAAGGTCTTAGGTCTACATTATTATTATCTACAGTTGCCTCAATAATCCTATTAGTGTACTAACAGTATAAACTACCTACTTCTTCCCTGAAGGGTAAATCTATCAATTAAGAAGTACCCTCCAACCACCTTCACCAACCCAGGTGAGTGTGTTCGTGTTTTGGGTGGGTGTAAGGGCCCTCAAACGGTGTGTTTTTCCCTGTTGGGACTTCTCAGACCGAATAAGTTCCAACATAAGGACTATTCAGCGCTGCAGGGTAGGGAAGGAAGCGAGGGTTTTGGGTGGTAGAAGGGGGAGGGATGATCAGTAGGTTACAGAAAACAGCAGGGCAGGGGATGTGCGGGGGTAGAGGGCAGCAAGAGATAGAGGTAGAAAGGGCTGAAGGTATCATCAGAGTTTGTGAAGTCAGTTGTCAAAAAGTCAATGAGAGAGTCCAAATGAAACGTGGGTCCAGCGAGAAGGGAAGGTAAAGAGAGAGCAGTGGAGCGAAGATGACAGGTAAATTCTGCGTACTCGTTGATAAAGTGGGCAGTCTAACAGAATGTGGCTGACCGATAATGGAACCTGACAATTCTCACAGAGTGGAGCAGGGCACCTCTCCATGAGATATCCACGAGTATGGCCAATGCGAAGGCGGGAGAGAGTAATCTCCCACACCTCGACACTGGTGACAAGACGGCCAGTAACCTATATACACAGTTTAATAGAACAAAGTTTGTTATTGAGCAGAGAAGACCAAAGTTTTTGCCAATGGGTGTGAAGGTGGGTAGCTATTACAGCAAAATAGTCTGGAAATGGAACACCTCTATATGAAATTGGTAGGTCAGTACTGCTGACCACGCAGCAGTGTTTGCCTGTTCATTGCCCTGCATGTCAACATGACCAGGGACCCAACAAAAAACAATATCTTTATGCTTGGTAGAGATACGGTGTAGCCAAAGTTGGATACAGAGAACTAGGGGGTGAGATGTATCAAATTTCCGTATAGCCTGTAGAGCACTAAGGGAGTCAGACAACCACAAATGATGACACAGGCATAGATGCAATACAAATAAGTGCTGCAAGAATGGCATACAATTCAGCAGTAAAAATGCTAGCCAAAGGTAGTAAATGCCCTCACACGATGCTGTCCAGAAATACTGCTGTGAATCCGACGCCGTCAGAAGACTTAGAGCCATCTGTGTACAGGGCGATGGCATGAGAATGAGAGTGGAAGTGGTCAAGAAAAAGAAAGCAGGAAGCCACCGTAGACAGTTGGGCTTTCGAGCAAGGGAGTGAGAAAGAACAGACCCAAACAGCTGGAACTTCCCAGGGGGGTAGGAAAAAGTGAAAATGCTACATGAACATATAAAGGCGGTAACTGAAGGGAAGACAAGAGCGAATGTAAGCAAAGAGAGAAGGGATGGAGCAAACGGGGGTGGCGAACAAATAATGTCTACTAATATCAGTGACCATTCTATAAATGGAAGGATTGCAGAGATTGTGAGAGCATACATAGTAGCAAAGGGAAATGGGCATCACGGCGATCAGACAAGGATGGAACATTCGCTTCTGCATAGAGGCTCAACAGGGAAAGAGCGAAAAGCACCAAGGCAAAAATGTAAATCCTTGGTTGATGGATGGGGTTAAGGCTAGAGAGAGTAGCAGGAGAGGCTGCTGACAGATCTGGTCACCATAATCGAATTTCAAAAAATGAGGGCTAAATGTAGACGAAGGAGAAATTCGATGATCAGCTCCCCCTGAAAGATGAGCAAGGGTTTTAAGAACGTTCGCGCCACTGTGACAAGTTTTCCTTTAGAGAGGTAATGCGAGGTTTTCCCCGGATAAACCCACGGTCAAAGGTCTAGAAACCTGACTATCACGTTCAGGGATACGGAAACCATAGAGGGACGAAGGATCAAAGGTGATCGGAGAGACAGAGCGTCTAGTGAAAGTAACTTGGCGAGTTTTGGTACTGGGAAAATTTTAAACCCATGTGTGGTGGCCCAATTGGGAAAAATGGTCGACCGCATGCTGGAGAGAAATTGTGATGAGGGGACAGTCAGCGCCTGCACAAGCAATAGCGAAGTCATCTACATAGAGTGATGACCAAACATTGATGGAAGAACAAGGCAAATCATTTATAGCAAGGGAAAAAGTGTTGTGCTCAGAATACATCCCCGAGGGACAACCCCTTCAGCTTGGACAAAGTCCGGGGAGAGCACATTATCGACTCGAACACGGAAATGTTTGTCAGTTAAAAAGTTCTTAAGGAAAGATGATAAATTGCCTCGGAGGCCTAAGGAGTGGGCTTGCGCCAAAAATTAAAACCCCCAAGTTGTGTCATATGCCTTCTCAAGGTCAAAAAATATGGCATTAACTAATGGTTATTCGCAAAGGCATTACGAACATACGTATCCAAATGTAGTAAGGGGTCTATGGTAGAACGGCCCTTACGAAAGCCATAATTGACGAGTGGAGAGACTGTTGTGGTCTCTAAATACCACATTAAGGGCCCTATTCCAGACGTCCTTTACTTTACAAACTGCACTGGTAAGAGCGATGGGATGACAGTGGAGGCTTCATGTACCATAGTACCTGGTTTGCAGAAAGGGAGAACAAGGGCAGATTTCCACGGCTGTGGAAGAACTCCTTGTGACCAAATAAAAATTGAAAAGGCATAAGAGGACTGCAAGGGGTGACTGATGTAAATTTTTTAACATCGAATATGAATGTCGTCGGGCCCAGCTGTCATGATCGGCGGCAAGCTGAGTTGTGTTGCCTCCAGTTTTTGAAGTTAAAAGGCACATTATGGTGTTCTTCTCCGAGAGAAAAGTCCGAGGGTCTAACTTTCTGGCAGACTGAGGAAAGAAACGAGGGGCAGAGATGGACCCGCCAGAGAAATACGGACCAACGACTGCCAATTTCAATGGCAACATCTAGAGGGTTTTGCTATTTCAACCCCGGGCAACCCTGCAGAATAGGAGCCGGGTCAGAATATTTACCACCCCGGTTTTCTACTTTTTTCCAGACTGCACTCAGAGGAAGAAATAAGTGAATGGTGGAGATGATCTCGCCAGGAAGTGCATTTAGCGTCACAGATGACATGGCGAGCGATCGCAGGCTTTTGATTAAATCAAGAAGTCCCTCAGTGGTTCAAATTTTACCGGTACCTGCCCCCCACAGCGCATTTCAAACGTACAGGATGAGCACAAGCAGAAGACCACCAAGGAAAGCATTTCTGAGAATGCCTGCCCGAGGTTTGGGGTATAGAAAAAGATCTGCGGTTAAAACTGAGGACGAGAAGAGTGTAAAAACTCATCAATGGAGGACGAAGAAGGAACCTCACTAAAAACAGTTGTGAGTAAAGGGCCCAATTTTTCCGATCAAATTGCCAGCATGGGTTACGAAGAGGTGGTGAATATTTAAGGGGAAGTAAGAATGATTGGAAATGATCGCTGTCATTTTAAATCGGGAGAACAGACCAGGTGAAGTCTAGTGCAGTGGGGGAAGAGCAGACAGATGGATGCAAGAGAGTAAAGGATCAAAAAAGGGTGCGAGTACCTGTATTTAAAGCATGGAGTCGGTGGGAAGCAAGAAAAGCCTCTAGCTGAATGCCACAGGAATCAGTGAGACCCCCCCCCCCAGAGGAAATGATGGGCATTAAAATAGCCAAGGAAAAGAAGGGGGGGGTGTAATGAACGAAACAAGGCAATATCTGAATAGATAATGCTCGAGAAGGAGAGACAAAGAACAAATGGGATACCACCTATGCAGTGGATACGGGCTTCTGTGTAATGCAGCGAAGTACGAACAAATAGCTGATGGTATGGAATATCAGTGCGTAGAAGGGCACTTTCGTTAAAGGTCCCATCAGGAAAAGGATCCAAAGAATACAATAAATTATAGCCTGAGATGGAATAGATAACAGTCAGAGTAATTTTGGTCCTTGTAAGCACACACCAACAGGGAAAATTTGGGGAGAGCAACGCCCTAAAAGCTCACCCAGATTACCCGAGGCCACGTATATTCCACTAAAATAGGCCATGACGGCAATAATAAAAATACCAGAAATCCGCAGGTAAGGGTACTTACAGACTAGAGGGGTTAGAAAAGTTCACATGCGGTGGCAAGCGGAAAACTTTTCAAGCAGTGAAGGAAAGGTGTGCTCTGAAAGAAAAGAGTTGCACGATGGAGAAGAGAAAGAAGTTAGAGGGTGGATCAGTGTCCATTGATGGTTTGGTCTCTTGCAATTATTTAGAGATTGCTTTAAAATGTTTGGAGTTCAGAGACGTTGTATGGGAGAATATTGGAGATGGAAGGAGGAGTGAGTAAAAATCAGAACTAATGGACTGTACCAAGGTAGGGGGTGGGGCCAAAGGGTGGAGGGAACCAGAGAAGTGTGGGAGGGGACAGAAGAGGCAGAAACCTGGGAAGTGGCAGAAGTGGAAGAACTTGGGAGGGGACAGGGGAGGAAGGCACAGTATGAGGAACCTTCACACATGTAACAGCCAGTGAAAGGGGAAGACCCAGGTACAGAGACTGGGAAGGTAAAATGTGGAGGTGGATGAAGGGAAGGGGGGGTTAAAGGATTTTTTTTTTTTTTTTTTTTTTTTTTTTGACCGAGAAGTAGAGGGTCGATTGGGAGGTGTCGTACGAGGTCTTGTCGATACTAGGGTTTGTGAGGGAGAACACAAAGTGAGAACAGACTGAAGTGTTGAAGTAGGGACGTCTGAGCCCAGGACAGCAAAAGAATTAGACAGGAGTGACTATGGGACTGGCAACTGCAGAAAATGGGGCCCCAGAAGGGGGGGGGGAATTTTGAAACCACGAGAATAAACCAGGGTAGCCTCCCTTGGAAAAGAGATGAGAAACTGCCATAGCATGAGGGAGACCACCTGCCTCTGAGGCAACGAATTTCCTCTCAAGTGCCCTGGCAACGACAAGCATCAGACAATTAAGGCAAGGGGGAGGCGACTGCAAGACCTATTAAAGGGTCACGGCACCAGACGGGGTCATTCGCTATAGATCTGCAATATTTTCTGGGTCCAATTTCCACAATTCTACACTTTGCGTGTAGGGATCACCTTCGAACTTGTAACCAATGCCCTACAAAAAACACGAGTTCAGGGCTGTAAAAAGTTTAAACACCCACAATGAAAGGGGTATCACTCCGCCTGCTGGCAAAGAACATAAGTTCTACCTTGAGACTCGAGAGATCTTCGAGTTCCGCTGTTCGAAAATGTCTGCCACTCTGGGAAATTTCCCCGTTAACTATGGTATAGGGCAAAATAAATACCACTACAAAATTGAGGGAATGTTCTTTGATAGTGAAAGGAAATAGTATCGATTGGGAAAGAAAGATCACGACTTGGGTAGCATCGGGACTGATAAGCCATCCCCGCTTAAGAGAGAAAGGGAAATATCTCCCAACATGGCATGGAAAACTTTGCTAAAATATGGTTGGAAAAATACAGTAAAACTTTAAAAATTTAGTCCAGTGGGGTCCGAAAAAGTGTGGAGAGGGAGTGCATGATGAAATCTTTTCCCGAGTAAAGGGAAAGTAACACAGGAGATTGTTTTTGGCCTTTAGAAGTGGGGGCCAGAGTTGGTCCGACGGGACAGGCAGATTAAAAAATCGCCAACCATTGAGGAAAGGGCCCGAAGCAAAGCAAAGGAGAGCAAGGCCCGACAAATTGAAGGGGTCAGTGAAATCCCGCACCTGAACGGGGGCGAAACCCAGCAAGACGTACAGGGGCCTTTGGAGGGTTTTGAAAAGTGGGCCAAAAAATAGGCAGGGCAGAATGGGCGTAACAATAAGGGGCCCGGGGGGACGAGGGCATGGATTGGGGACTCAATGGTTTGGTACTTTTAAAAAAAAATATAAAAGGGGGGAACCCGGGGGGGGATAGTTCCAAGGAGGAATGAAAGGCCAGAAATCTCTGCACCCCAAAAGCACCCCACCACCGCAAGTTGCGCAAAGCAACATTAACCCCTCCATCCCCCACCTTTTAGCCAGTAGGGCAGCAATCCGGATGAAACCTCACATCTGCCGGCTACCTCTGGACAAGAAGGGCGGCCGATTCCGCCACTAACATCATCCTTGGCCAACACCCCCCCCCCCCCCCAAACCGAAAAGGGGCTTCCAGAGATACACTAGTTCCTTTTAAAGACACCCAAAACCACCCTCTGGATACTGGAGAGATCGGGACATCCCAGGCGATCCAAATTCCACGGTAAACTATCCACCGGCCAAGAACCCAACGGAAGGGGAGGGGCCCCTCGGTCCCCTTTCCCCCAAACCTAGGAACCAGTGCACCTGGGGGAAAAAAACCTTTAAGGGCCCACAGGGGAAAGGGCAAAAAGGGGGGGAGGGGAAAAGGGAAAAAAAGGGAAGTGGGAAAGGGGGGGGGGGGGGGTAATTGGTTGGTTGAGGAAGGAGACCCGGGGTCAAATTTCCCTCAACCAAACCCCTTTTCTACCCCACCCAAGACCCCCCCTTGAAGAGGTTTGGTTGAATAATGAATTTCCCCAAGGACTAAAAAGAGCACATGGGAGGAATTGCTTATTTGGGAAAGTAAAAAAACCGGGGCGGGGGGGGGTCATTAGTGACAGGCGGGGTAGTTTGGATGGAATTTTAGAAGGGACCGCCCAGTCTTGGTACGATCAAAAAAAAACTCGGGGAGAACGAGTCTAGTAAAAGGTAAAGGGTCCAAAATCGGGTACCAAAGGGTTACACAACCCGGGGGGGGTACTGGGTTGGAAGGTCAGAAGAAAATTAAAGGAGTGCCTGGGCTGTAAAATACGTAGGAAAGCTTGGAGGCAAATCATTTTCAAAGTTTTAATGAAAAGTCAAAGGGGTGGAGGGGGGGGGGGTTTATGTGGGGGAAAACTTCGGGAACAACAAGAAAACCCCCTCTTCACCCAAGTGGCCCCCCCCACCTACCCTCAATGCGTTAATTTTCAACCTTCCCCTTTTTCAAACCCTTCATGCCAGTAAACCAGGACGCAACCTCTCATCCAGGGGCCCCCTTGCAGACGAAAGAGGCAGCCTCAGTTGATACCCCAATGACCCAAAGGACCCCTTACCCCCCCAGGAACTCTGGGGGGGAAGTGCGACATCTTAAAATCCATGGCAACTCAGGAGAGGGAAAATTTACACCCCCCCCCAATTAAGCAAAAATTAGTACCAAAGGGAAAAAAAAAAGGGAAAGGAGGATGAAGGAAATTGGTTAGCCTTGGAAAAAGGGGGGGGGAGAAAAAAAAAAAAAAAAAAAAAAAAAAATGTAAAGGTATACATGCAGGGGAGGGGGGGGGGGGACAATCTAAATCCTCGACCAAATGTTTTCACGCACAAAGGTGCCCCCTCCCCCCTTGAAAAAGGACCAGTTTATAATGAAAGGGGAAAATTTTTTTGAAAAAGCAAAATTTTTCTTTTTTAAGGGCTTTTGGGTAAATCCCAGATTAACGTGACTCTTGCTATATAAAAGGTGGGGAGGGAAGCAAGTCCTAGGAATGACATCTGGCTGCATAAACCAACTGCCTCCCCGGAAGAGGAGCACAAGACTAATGCCAAGTGGCAAACCAAGAGCGACTGGTCCACTAGGTGCAGGGAAAGGGGGAAAGGGGACGAGGTGCAGAAGGGAAGTCTTCACGGGTGTGCGTGTGTGTGTGTGTGTGTGTGTGTGTGTGTGTGTGTTTTATTACTAATTCCTAGTACAGGCTTTACAATAAGGTGATAACATTTTTCAAACTTTTCACTACAGCTTTCGTCAAAGAGGGGTTAAACTTAAAATTACAGACACAAATACTAGAGTTCAGTGTACCCTTAGTAAATGGATGAATGGACAACCAAAGTCCAAGAACTATCGAGGTCTACTGCATTACACTTTAAACAAAATAATAAGTAAAAGTAACCATGTTCCTTAAGGAAATTCTACCCTAAAAGGGTCTTAAATTGTAAAACTAATGGGAAAGTGCTGAACACTTAAGTGCAGTGTCTTAAAGTTACCTGGAAATTTAAGCAATCATCGTGAAGTCAAGCCTCCAGCACTAATACAATTAAAAAGTCTTAGTAATTCACAAAAAATTAACGAACAGAGGCGCCAACTACCATAGGAGTTAATGCTTGGAGTAAAGTTCTCGGGCTTGATCCCAGGGAAGGGGTGTCCAGTACCTTTGCCCAGGGGCCCTTCATGGGGAGCCCAACTTTCAAGGATAAAGGTTTCTTGGGAGGAATGGGTTGTTAATATTCCTCCCTAGTACAGTTAACTTTCTTGCAGCTGTTGTGGTACCGTCCCTCGGGCCTGGAGGAAAGTGCGTCAATACATCTATGAATAATGGACCACAAAAGTAATAAAGTCACCTGGAAACTAAAGTATAACCCGTGAAAATAAAAGTCACAGCTTTACTAAACTATTTTTATAAATGGGAATAAAGTAAACAGCAGGTTCCTTTAGGGAAGAGATCCGTAGCCTCTCTGGATATATATCGTGTCAGTCACAGTAAGGTAATTTGTGATAGTGTTCCTTTCTGTATTTACATTCGTCCGCACCAATGTTGATGTGTAAGTTTGTCTGAAAGATGAAAGCAAAATTAGTGATAATTCTTAGTCGAGCATTAAAATTTAAATTTGCAAAACCGAACCCACTATTACATACATCCGAGTGGCAGTGGTGGTGTATGTAAACTGCTTAATGACGTAGGAGGTGTGGGTTATTGTTACGCGATCTATTGACACTTCCGTAGCGATTCTGAAGTCTGATTTCACTTCAGTAAGCGTGACCGATGAAGGCCGGAGAACTACTGATGTTTGTAGGGCGATGCGGTCATTAATGGGAGTGCTTAGTACCTGTAAAGTATTGAAGCATTAGGTGCTAAATTAAGCTAGCTACGTAAAACTATTATAATCAAAAAGAAGCGCTAAACCACAAGGGCTATACAGCATAAAACTGATAGAGAAGAAAAAAAAAAAAAAAAAAAAAAAAAAAAAATTTACCAGTCTCGTTCCAGTTGCGACAGTTTGCACAACTAAGGAAGTCAAAGTTACAGCTACACTGTTGAATGCTGTATCGGTGAAGGTAACGAAGCGGTCGATAGTGACAATACTAGTTACAGTTGGGTTCAAAAAGGTATCCACCCTGTTCACCAGACTGCCGAGGACAGGTCTTCCACCAATATTTGTGTCTACTCTGTTGCTGGGTATTTGAAATTGGGGAACTCCTGTATTACCCTGGCGGAAGGGTTGGGTACCGGGTAGACCAGCGCCTAAACCTTGGCCAAAATTAGCACCTACGACTGGGCCAGTACCACTGAAACTTTCAAGATGACCAACATTAGTAAAAATATTTGGGCTGAAGGCTGGACGTATGTTCTGGTCCAGATTAGAAGGAAGTGTTTGTCCACTACCAAAATTTTTACTAAGAGAACCAATTTGATCATGACGTGTTATACCAAGGTTCACACCAAATCTTGGAGGAAATATTTCTTGACCGAACTGAGGATTTGGTACATTGTTCTCGGGAATAAAGTTTAAGTTTCTCGCAGGAGGAATTTGATTTGAGGCAATGTTGATGGGCAGTCCTGGTGCGGGAATAAAATCCTGGAGGAAAAAGAAAACTAAAAATAAAAAATGTTTAAGTTTTTAAGTGTACTATTCAGTGCATTAGTGAGGTTTGACCAAGTATAGTTAAAGATGGAACCTACTTCAGAGAAACTGAAGCATTTGAAATTCAATTATCAATTTTTTTTTTTTTTTTTTTTTAAATAATCCTCCATTCATATTTCAATACTATGAGATACTACAACTTACTTGATAAGCTCGAGGAAACTGAGCAGCAACTTCCAGGACCAGCAGTGGCAATAGTGTAAAAGCTAACAACGTCTGTAGAAAGTCAGAAGTCAAAACACCGTGGTTCATATACTAAAGAAATATGTTATACTAGAAGTGTATGTGGCCATTAAAGAACATCGTAGAAACTTGAAATATTAAAAAAAAAAAAAAAAAAAAAAAAAAAAAAAAAAAAAAAAAAAAAATCAAACTCACCATGATGAGTAATTATTGAATGTGTTAGCAGGTTAGAGTGAGGAAGGAGAGTGAGGAAGGTAGCACTGCTACCCTGCCTCAACACCTCCCTTACTCAGGTTACCTGACTGAGGTTCCCTAACTCAGGTTACCTCACCTACATTGTTACCTTCATTTACTGATACTTGCCTCATTATGCTTATATCCCAACATTCATATATTGTAATATAAATCTCGGACAAGTTAAACTATTTAATAAAGAAGTAAATACCAAGAGAGAGTACAACAACATTATTATTCCCGGGTTAGAGTGTTGATGCTTAGTACATTTTATGATCTTGTGTTTTAATTGTATTTGTTATCAATATATATTTTGTATTGCAATACGAAGTAAACAGAATGACTTATTTATCATAATAGACTCAATCCCTTTCTTT
>NW_026469827.1:0-30506 GCF_026875155.1 Cherax quadricarinatus
GGGCCCCCCCCCCCCCCCCCCACCCCCCGCATAACAATCATTAAACTGACCCCTAAATAATTCTGCAATCCAAACCTCCAACGTCCCCTTTCCCTGCCCCTCTTCCTAAAAAATTCTACAATTTTTCACCTTTGCCTGCAACTCCCACCAATCTAACAAATCCACCTCCTCATCCCTAGCCTCCCAAAAGCCCTTCCACCATGACTGAAAAGACGACCTTGATCCTCCCCCTGAAAAAGCCTCACATTTAATTTCCAATAGCCCTGATATATTCTCGGAATACCATCCACCCTAAGATCAGCCAACACTGCTCTGTGGTCTGAAAAACCCACGTCTACTGTTCTAACTCTCTCCACTCCTATCCCCTGCCTCACATAAATCCTATCCAACCTTGCCTCATAACTCCCCTGTACATAGTATACTCAACCTGATACCCCCCCCTGCCAACCACATCTCCCAAACCCCGACATCACCCAATGCATCCCTTAAAACACCCAACACACACCCCGCCCCCCTAGGAACTACGTCTACATGCCTAATAAACACAATTCCAATCACCTCCAATTATCGCTATGGCAGGTAAACCCCTGAAAATGATATAACAAAACGTCACGAACAAAATCTGATTTATCCTTACGTTACCAATCGCAGGCATATAAACTCCCAAAAAAACATACCCTACTCTCTCCCCCACCCCCCCAATCCACCCGAACAACCCCCCCCCCACCCCCCCTCCCCACCCCATGACTCGCAAGGGACTGGTCTCCTTTACTAAAACACCCACTCCGCCCTTTAAAAGCGTTGCCATGCTCACAAACAACTTATACCCTTTCTCAATCTCAACTCACTACCTGACTTATAGTTATGCTTCCTGTGGGAAAAACCAACATCAACATCGTCCCTTTTTAAAGGGAAACCCAAACTCCAACCAAAAAACCCCTTTTTAAATAACCTCAGTTTTTTAAGCCATTAGCATTTATCGTTTACACACCCTGAATGGTCAAGGAGAGGGGGGCTTACCCCTATGCCGCTGTGGCTTGCTCACACTTCCCTTCAAACTGCTTTACACTTTCCTTATTTACTCTTTTTAATAGAACTTCCCACCCCCCCCTTGTCTCTCCCCCCCCGATTTTCCCTGGACTTCCCCCCCCCCCTGTAGGGAATTGCGGACCACCCCCGCCCAAACCTTCTTACCTGGTCTTTGCCCCGTGTTAAAACATCATCTAATTCAGTCAGCCCCGCTGGTCTCTTCCTAAGCTGCCTCCCAAAGCCACCTCTTCCTCAGGTACATCCTCCCTGTGTAAACCCCTGCCACTACAAGTGTATTTCCTTTCCAGTGTTCCCTACTACTTCCGACTTCTCCTCAGGGCCTTGCAATTGCTGCTTTTCACTGATCCGTTCATCCATGTCCCCTCCCACCAAGGCCTCCTCCAAGAATTCCTGGAGCACTGACTCCAAGGACACCTCCTGTGCGTCTCCACCACTTTCCCCCCACCACCTCAGATGTTGGAGAAGGAACTTCCCCCTCCACCGGGAGTGTGACACACGTCCCCATCTGTTCACCCTCCCCTTCTCCACCTCCTCACTCCATAGAGTAGTCCCATTCTTCGCCGGCCCCACCACACTCGCCTGCTGGATGTCCTCCACCGGGAAATGACACCCCCGGGTCAACTCTACGTGCACATTGTGCCGCTATATGGGCAAAAGAGCCACAAAACGACACGTTCTCCTTTGCCCCACATACGACACATATACCTGGTTTCCTGTTGCCTGGCAACATTACATACGAGGTATGGCGTCTTTAAAGTCATCTTGATATTGGATGACCCTTTCCGGGAGGCCCACATATGGTTCCCATCCCGCCAAACCCACCTCTGCTTCATGAATGACACCCTACTTGCGAAAACTACCTGTATACCAAACTGCGTTGCCTCGAATGGTACCTTCCCTTCACTCGTTCCCACAGTGTAGAATGTTAGATACGTCATGCCCAGCACACATCCATGCGTCGAGTGAGACACATCGCCGTCCTGAAACTCCTCCACCACACTGCTGTAGAGCTATTACCTCAGGAACTTTACAAATACATCGTTTCATCCCATTAAGGGCCAACACCATACCAGTTCCTCTTATGATACCATATAAATCCCTAATAATTGCAGGAAGAACGACGTTTCATAGTAGCAGGGCTCAGAGAACCCTCAACAGCTCAATGCCAAACTGATTTTATCCTCCTGCCGGTGTATCTCCGCCATGTCTGAATCAGTGAAAACTGCGGCATAAACGCAGTTGTTAGTGGATCTACTGCACAGTGCGTCCGCACGGCCGCAACAGCGAATGGAACAAATATAATTTGGGCAATAACACATCACTGACGTAGGTGTTAAAGCCACTAATAAGTTCAAATGCCGCACAGTATTCACTTCTCCTGCGCAACGGGAACCTGGCCCCATGCTTGACTGATTAGCTCCGTCTGGGAAAACAGAAGAGGGGTGCAAAGTGCCGACCGCACACTACCTCATCCAGGCATCGAATGCACAACACCTCCTCGAACCGACTGCTGTCAGGTTACTGAGGAGCGTCAGGCAAGGGGGTCTGCACGGGCCCAAGAAGCGATGCAGACAATCGCGAAGCCAGGTAAAGATACTCAAAAATACCGGCGAAGAAATTAATGTAACAATTGCTATGATTCTATCACACATTGGCTAACTCCTTCATGCTCAAGTTATATGTTTTAGCCAAGAAGAGTACCCAGAAGAGAAATGTAGAAAATATAACATTGGTATAGTCCTGAGTCTAGCATTAGGAATATGAAAATGATTGTTATAGAATTGTTAATCTCAGAAATTGGGTCCATCCTGTGTTATTTAATCTATTGTATGAGAATAGTTCATCAACTTAATATTAATATCGCAAAAGTCCCCGTTTATATTCTAAAATAGAGACTTTTGGCGTTATATTATAATCGTGTTAATATAATGAAAAAATAACCATGGTTATTATATTATCATTTTTATCACTAATTTGTTATCACTATTATTTAGTATATTGTTTAGGTAGGATTTCTTGTGTATCAGAGTTTATGTCTCAGAATATCTGGTGAAAATTGTTTTCAATTGTTTATGTCCGGTCTGACTGACGTGGGTCCAGGTGATCCAACCTGACGACTCTCAACAGACTGGCAAGTAGTCAGTCTGCTCCCTGCTCTAAGCCCTGACACACTTATCGTATATTGGCTCTTAACGGTGTAACAGTATGAATGGTTTTGAGAACTGGACCTCTAGAGCTGACTCAGTATTGGTCCTCATATCTATGAAAGACTCTTTTGATATTTATATTCTTGGTCAGTTTCATGTAATCCATAGAGATATTTTACGGCTCAGATTCAAAGGTCTTGTTAAATCTTGTACCTTTTTGTATTTGAGTTTACAGTCTTAATACAAGACGTAAATGTTATGAAGACTTAATTACAGGAAGATAATTAAACTTCCTTATTAATGTGAATTTCCATGATTTTTGAACATAAATGTATATGGTAAATTTATTTACAAAGTATTAGTTTACATTAACTACAAAGAGAAGATAAAGTATTGTATTTAAAATACTTTAATAAATTTGAATATTATTCTATTCTATGGTAGTTTCCCAGTTTGAAATTATTTTCCCTTTCTAGACTTCTAAAGACCTTTAACCCTCGGTCACACGAATTTGTTGCATAAGAAATAAATGGTAACAAGGCCACATTCTGAAGTATTTTAAAAAAAATTCTTATTCGCAAACAGGTATGCAGTTTAGAAGCCTGAGTAGATCTATAACCCACTATGAAACAGAACATAGATAAGTATGTTTAATGAGTCAACTTGCAATGTGCACAGACTGACTGATGTTTATTGGCCAGGCTTAGGCTTGGTTTACAAGTACTGACGATGTTGTAGTGGCCAGACTTAAGCTTGGTTACAAGTACTGACTGATTTTGTAGTGGCAGACCTTATGGCTTGGTTACAAGTACTGACTGATGTTGTAGTGGCCCAGGCTTAGGACTTGGTTTACAAGTACTGACTGATGTTGTAGTGGCCAGACTTAGGCTTGTTACAAGTACTGACTGATGTTTGTAGTGGCCAGAACTTGGCTTGTGTTACAAGTACTGACTGATGTTGTTAGTGGCCTAGGCTTAGGCTTGGGTTACAAAGTACTTCTTGGCAGTTTGGAAGACACATCAGATGATGATCAAACTAAATGTAATTATGTGACCAGACATATGGTCACTTCTTGAACACTATGTGCATAATTTCCACTTATTGAGGAATACAGAGACATACCGTAAAATAACCTATGTGACATGTCCAAGATATCTTATGTAATGAAAATAAGATACCAGATTAACTAAGAAAATTTTCCTAAATTTTTGCTTTAACAGATACGTGAACTGTGCCTAGCTCCTGGGCCTTTGTGAACCATATGCTCATGCACTATAAAACCGTCCACAAGGATTAGATATGGAGTGCCAATAAACTAGACACATTCGGTGGCAAAATCTAATCATGTGCAATGTGTTGTACAATGTGTGTTGCACAATGTTTGTTTACAAAATGTGGTTGTAGCAATGTGTTGTACACTGTGTTGTACAATGTGTTGCACAATGTGTTTGCACAATGTGGTTTACCTGGAGTTTACCTGGAGAGAGTTACGGGGGTCAACCCCCCGGCGGGGCCCTTTCTTGTGACCAGGCCTCCTGGTGGATCAGCCACACCCTGATCAACCAGGCTGTTGCTGCTGGCTGCACGCAAAACCAACGTTACGACCACAGCCCGGCTGATCAGGAACTGACTTTTAGGTGCTTGCCCAGTGCCAGCTTGAAGACTGAGCCCGGGTCCTGTTGGTAATCCCCATATGTGAGCTGGGAGTGCAGTTGAACAGACACGGCCCCTGACACTTATTTTATGGTCCTCTAAACGTGCTAGTAGACAAACCCCTGCATTTCATTGGGGTGATGGGTGCATCGTCTGCCAAGTCATTTGCATTCGTATGAGTGATTTTCTTGTGCAAGTTCGGTACTAGTCCTCTAGGATTACCAGGTTGAATAAATCAATTAATCCTCCCTCCTCCCTGCGTTCCAGGGAATACAGGTTTAGAAACCTCAGCGCTCCCATTAAATTGAGGTGTTTTATTTCTCCGATATGCGCACCGTGAAAGTTCTCTGTACATTTTCTAACAAAGGTGTGTCGGCAATTTTCCCTGCCTTTAAAGGTGCTGTTAGAGTGCAGCAATATTCCAGCCTAGATAGAACAAGTGACGCCTGAAGAGTGTCATCATGTGCATGGCCTCCCTAGTTTTGAGGTTCTCATTATCCATCCTGTCATTTTTCTAGCAGATGCCATTGATACAATGTTATGGTCCTTGAAGGTGAGATCCTCCGACATAATCACTCCCAGGGTCTTGACTTAGGTGTTTCGCTCTATTTTGTGGCCATAATTTGTTTTGTACTCTATAGATTTAAATTCCATGTTTACCATATCTGAGTAAATTGAATTTCTCATCGTTGAACTTTCATATTGCTTTCCACATTCCCCACTGGAAAGATTTGGTTGATGCCCGCCTGGAGCCTTGCAGTTCTGTCAATGGGAAGACACTGTCCATGCAGATCCGTGTGTCATCTGCAAAGAGACACGGTGCTATGGCTTGACATCCTTTGTCTATGTCGGATATGAGGAGAGGAACAAGATGGAGCTATACTGTGGCCTTGTGGAACAGAGCTTTTCATAACAGTAGCGTGCCTCTGACTTTACTCAGTTGACGACTACATCTGTGTACTGTATGAGGAAATTATAGATCCATCGACCGACTTTTCCTGTTTATATCCTTTAGCACGCATTTTGTGACTCTATACGGGCCATGTCACAACTTTCGAAGCTTTTGCAAATTCTTATAATTACATCTGCATTCTTTTTGTCTTTTCTAGTGCAATTTTAGGACCTTGTCGTAGTGATCCAATAGTTGAGACAGACAGGAGCGGAAACCTGTTCTAACCCATGTTTGCCCTGGGTGGTGTAATGATGGTTTCTAGTATGATGGGTGGTGATCTTGCTTCTTAGAGACCCTTTCAAAGAATTTTTATGATTATGGGAAGTTAGTGCTATTGGTCTGTAGTTCTTTGCTATTGCTTTACTGCCGCCCTTGTGGAGTGGGTGCTATGTCATTGTTTTTTAGTAACTGAGGGACGACACTCCGTGTCCATGCTCCCTCTCACAGGAATGGAAAAGCTCGTGATAGGGGCTTCTTGGCAGTTTTCTTGATGAACACATGAGATTTCCCATGAGTCTGGCCCCTGGGGCAGAGTGACATGGCATGTCACATTGTATCGCCTGTTCGAAGTCATAGGCGTCAGGATAACATCGGAATAGGCTGTGTTAAATCAAATTTTGTGGCTCTCTCATAAAAAAAATTTATTATGATCTTCGACTCCAGTCCTGGTTAGGCGCTTGTTAAAAACTGAGTCATATTGGAGACTTGAGTAGCTCACTCATTTCCTTGCTGTTCATCTGTGTAGGACCCATCTTGTAGTAAGTAGGGGCCCAATACTGTACGTTGTCTCGATTTTGATTTGGCATAGAGAAGAAAATACTTTGGGTTTCTTTCGATTTCATTTAGGCTTTTAGTTCTTCCCCGCGATTTCCTGACTCCTAAAGGATTCTTTTAGCTTAAGTTCGATAGCTTGCTATTTCTCTGACCAGTGTCTCCCTACGCATTTCCAGATATATTGACCTCTTTTAGCCGCACTGTTAATCATTAACGTCGCCTTAAAGGGAGTGGTGCCTGTCCTCTTTTCTATTTGTACATCTACTCCGTCTTTTTTCTTAGAGTAATAAGGCCTTGTGCAACATCGAAACCTACCGAGTTTTTTAAACTGTTCAAGTAGGCATAAGTTGGGGTCGTGTTGTGCTGGGGGAGTGTAAATCTTCCCCGCTTTATATCGTTATGGACTTGGTTAACTTGGTCCCACTTTAGTTTTTGTGTTATAGATGTTGAATTTGGTGAATGCTCCCTCGTGACTAGTCTCATTTTTCGGTCTTGGCTCGCTCCACGCATACATGTCCTGAACTCATTATGTTTGTATCTGAGTATATTTTTTGATATGTGACATTTCTCATTCTGATCATCATTGTTAGTGGAAGATGAGGTCTAGTGTATTCTCCAGTCTATAGGCTCTATTATTTGCTTGGTTTAAATTTGAAATTTGTGCAGAGATTTAAAAGCACGTTTCGTGTAGAGTATTTCATCATAGCTGCCTCCTGGTTTTAAATTACTGCAACAATATGATTTGCTATAGTTCCTCCATTTCTTAGGTTCCTAAAGTTTGAAATCCCCCAGGAGCAAGATGGTGGGGTGCGGAGCTGGAAGATTTTCCGAGACAGTGGTACAATTTTTAACAGCTGTTCCTGGAAATTGCAGTGTATGTTGCTGTCCTGAGGCTTGTAACCTACCACAATGACAAGGTTTTGGTTCTCGAACTTTAACTGCTGAAACTTCCACTACCATTTGAGGCATTAAGCAGTTCAGTGCAAAACAATTTGACCTCTGGCAATGTAGCAGGCCCCCCCCTTTTTGCCTGTTCACTCTGTCACATCGTGTATAGGTTGTCACCTGGGATCCAAATTTCGTTGTCCTATGAACCTTTTTATGTGGGTCTCAGTGAAAGGCCGCGAAACATAGCCTTTGCTCGCAAGCAGTCCCTCGGATGCAAGGTATTTTGTTTGTTGCTGGCTTTAGACCCATTATATTTTGCAAAGAAGATGTTCAAGACTGTTGGTATTGGTTGGTACTGGTTTTGGGGGGTGATGTGGTTGGGGGGGGATTATTATTATCCCGGCATTAGAATCTGATCTGTTGGTTTTGGTGAGTGAGGCCATCGACTGTGTTCCACTCCAGGAATTACAGGATTTGGTGTACGATTTTCTGCCATTTCCTCCAGTTTTTTTTTCCTTCTGGCATGGGCTAAAAACCTCTCCCTCTGAGCGGTTCTGTGGCTACCCAGTTTTCCCATGGCCTGGATGTTTTGTATCTTTTATGTCCCCTTTAGATTGTATGCCCTGCAATTTAAGTTATAGCACAGTCTTTCCTGTACTGAAGAGGTACACATTTCAGGGTGAAAAAGCTTACAGGAAGGAGTTTGCAATTTTCCTGTTGTCATATGGGCATGGCATTTTCTAGGGTGGCCATAGTTGCATGTCCCATCTGTTTTTCCAGATTTTCCCATGCCAGGCAGATACCAAGTGCATAGTATGTGCACAGGCTTGGTTTCCTGCTTGCCTTAGGGGTTCCCTGTGCTGTATTCCCTGTTGTGCATGTTTCCCTGTCATTCTTCTATCAACCCTAGCACCAACAATGGAGCTCCGCACCATTGATTTTGTGGTAATTTATCCTCAGTATGCTATTGGAGTCCTCTTGTATGCTATTTCCTGCGGTATTCTAGTTTGGCAAAATTGGTTTTATCTTTCATGACTACACATGTTTGCCTACTATGGCTCCTGTCCGCCCTATAGGTCATTTATATGTATTCCTCTTTCCTGCGTATAAGTCGACTACCTGGACGAAATTCTCGAGCTTCACGCATTACTGTCTCCCAGGACAGCACCTCCAGTTCACCATTACTGTCTCCCGGACCAGTATCTCCAGCTTCACCATTACTGTCTCCAGACAGTATCTCCAGCTTCACCATTTTCTGTCTCCCCAGACAGGCACCTCCGCTTCAACCATTACTGTCTCCCCAGGACAGCACTATCAGCTCCACATTTACTGACTACCAGACATCCACCTCCAACCTTACAGTTTGTGACTACAGGCCATTATCAAGGTCAGTACCATTCAGCCCAGACATTTTATGTTCCCATCTGTTGTAGAAAGCTTCCAGGTTTTCTATGAAATCAGCTTTGGATGTTGACCTCTTATAATACCCTTGTGATTTTAGTCACAGATTTTCCTCATTTGGGCATCCCCAAAAACACTTCCTTCTTTTTAATACTGCTTGTAGCTAGTTCTGGGATATCTGCACAAGTGGCGTGACACCAATTTCCCACAAAAATACAATTTTTAGTCCATGTTGATAAGCCCGTTTGTTTGACTGACCACAGACTACACGACGAGCTTCATATAATGATTTGAAAGATGATTTACGCAATTCTACTAGCAATCACTAGCAAACCTCTTGAATATATTCTATTAATAACCCCTTAATGAAGCCTAGCTATTTGTATTTCTGTTTCTAAACTGTTTTTGTATATTGGACAGCTTACCCAACACGATCCTGATTTTTAAATGTTTGTGTAATATAAATGTCGCCCTAAAACCCCATCCGTTTACAGTCTGGCATTAATGTCCACTAAACCGTTTGAAAACTCATCCCGGGTTCGGACCAGTCAAGGGTTTGGACGCAGTCAAGGTGTTCGGACCAGTCGATCTGACTGAATCAGTGGGTCACTTATATAACAGACTGTTCGGTGATTTGAGCTAGACATGAAGGCCCAGTACTTTCTACTGGAATTATCTACCGAGTAATAAGTGATATGACTGATCACAAAAGTATAACTGGCGTGTTGAAGAAATCGTGACTTGCTGGCACATCCTACAATGACTAACGGTCGACCTCCCACCTTGTTTTTTCATTGCGCTGTATCTAGCTTTTGTCTATTTTTCTTTTTATCTTTCCGTCACCAACCACAATAAATGCCAATATTAATCCAATAGATGACTGGTGCAAATTTTGGAGGGAAGGACGCTTTATTCTGTAGTAATAATTGCTTCCTCGTTGTTGTATAATTGCGGACCGCTGGTAACTACAGGTTATATGAAATTCACAGTAACGTCTGAAATTCAAGAAAAAAGAAACTAATGAAAGTCACTCCAGTCCAGTAAGTACCATTAGAATACACTGTTTAGTTAGCTGACTACAACACTGATATTCTGCTATCACTGGTATCACTAGATTAATGCGAGATTACACTAGCAGGCCAGGAAGATTATTAAAACAGCTTACCTGTGGTAAGTTTCTGGCGACTTCTGGCACCTGCCTCAATAGGATTATCACTTTCATTTACAAATTCACCTGTTTTACACAAATGACACTTTATCCTTTATCATCAATTACTAGGGTAGCGCACAGTAAGTATACACAATACACTATTTATACACAATGATATCAGGGGTATACTTTCCTTTCCTCTGACACGAAAATTTTTCAAATTAATTATTTGTTTCACCCGGACGAAACAGGCCTATGATTCCCCTCTGGCAGTAAACTCTGCTAGGTAGTGCACACTAATTCTCCATTTTTGACTCGGTATATTATGTTACCGCCCAGATGGTTCAAGGCGCTAGAGGGATAGAATCGTCTAGGATTGATGGACACCAATTTAATGTTTCTAGGCACGTAAAGCGACGTGAAACACGAGAAAACCCGGAAGCCAACGAGGCACACTGACACCCATTTGTTGCACAAGTGTTGCACAATGATGTTCACAATGTGTTTTGCACATGTGTTGCACAATGGTGTTGCACAAATAAGTGTTTACTAAACAAGAGATTTCAACGGACATAACTGTGCACGACTAGGTCCGCCACAAGTAACCGAATTCCACAAACACTACGAGCAACTGCCTGTTGCTAAAAAAATCGCAATAACTAAACCTACAAGAAATCACCGAGAAAATTATCTCCTTAGATAGACCACATCAGGACAAATACTCATATCCCACTTTAAAATCAGGCATAATCACAGAACAACACTACGGACCACTACCCCAAACCTTTTCTCGATAAACTGATCTGGGCAAACTGCCACAAAGACATTACTAAAGTAACCTGTCATACAAACATAACGAGACAGCATATAACAAGCTTTATAGCATCTATGAATAACACGTTTGGCAAAATGAGCTCGAAACCATATGCAGAATTAGAATGTCTAATTAATTTTCTTAAAAACAAAAAAGTGCAAGTCCTCTACAAACAAAAAACATAGCCCGCCCCAAAAAACAAAACAGATAACAGTGCAAAGAGACTGAATAATCCCTGGGCTAAAACAAGCATCCTTCAAAATCCATTAACCACTAAGCACAAACATGAAAAAACGGTATAGACTGGGTCCGATAACTTGAGAACAGTCGAAACATTACACGTCAGCAATTACCAGCCTGATAAGATCCAAAAAAATTGTATTAGAAAATAATACATCAAAGTGTGATATGAGAAAAAACCTGGAAAACTCTATCTAAGATTCTTGTACGCAAAAAAGTTATCCAAAACACAAACAATCAAACTAACAAAATCAGATGAACCCCAGCTCACAACCCAACTGAAACAGCAAACAGCATACCTCATTTTTCTTCTCCACCATAGGAAAAAATCTAGCGAACAAATACCAAGCACAAACACCCGTCCTATCAGACTACCTCATAGGTACTTACCTGGGGAAAATATTTTAATTTTCCGAAGCTATAGTGCCTAATAGGTTTTTAAAATGGGTCGATATGGGTCAAAAAATGTATTTGAAAATAGGATAGAACCAAGAGTTCCCCTTTGCGCCTGCGGGGATGTGCGGGGGAGAGGTTGACTCGGGCATGGAGAGGCGGGAGTATTTTTGGATTGAGGGAAGAGCTGGGAAAACATGGGACCAGGGAAAATTGGCGTTCACGGCGGCCTAAGGATTAATATAGGCCTCGCTTCATAACAGGAATGTTGTAACTGTTTTCCCTTTTGAAGAGTGAGGGAACGTGACTTACGGGACCACCGTAATAAGGTGGTAAAATTAGTGAATAATGGTGGACCGGTGGTGACTGGCGTGTCGCCATGGAGTGTCCCGGGGAAAATACCTGTGAATCTAATCCTCACTCAAACGGGCTCAGATCTTAAAAGGAGTGACCTCTAATGTGTATAATAATTGAGACATAAATCGTCTTGTGAATTGTAATGTAATCAGTGATAATAACACTAAGTTAAGGGAAACGTTGAAACAAAAAATGCTGCCAAATTTCCCCGAGTGTGTGCACATGTTTACCTCATTGTTCCTGTCTCGAGGTATGAAGTTTTTATGGAGTCACGATTTCTAAGCCAGGCAAACCAACGGGTACCTCGTCCTGCTGGAATAAGAACCGTTTTCGGTGTAGCAGGACATCGAAATGAGATGGTGGAATGGGGGAAATAAAAGGGCCATCGATCACCCACAGTTAAGTAACCCGTCTAGTTATAGCAGACTGATACTTGCCAGTTAGGTATGTTGTAATTGGATAGGTTTTGGGTGATCCAGCTACATCAAGTGGCCACCAGAGAATATTTTGTAAGTGGTGAGATTATGTACAAGTGTTTTTCCTTTGAGGGATATATCCATGTGTAAACCTGCCCCCCTTTCATTCTTTTACACTAATGTAGTCTATACAGTCCAAAATTTAAAATTAGTAGCGCGCCGAAACTTGTGGGGCTATCCAATTTATACTGGTCCCAAAGAAATATGGATAAGATTGTGAGGTCGAAGGAACCACCTGCCGGGGACCAGGGGTGGTTAAGTTTTCTCACATGTCTACACGGGTGACTACAGTAAACAATATGGTTTGTCTCCCAATGAGATTACTTGTATGCATTTTAATGTTGAGGTACATACAGGTAACACCCTACAAAATTTACCATATTACCCAAATACACTTTTCCCCTAGCTCCAACTAACCCATTTAGAAGTTACGCTCATCATCAACACCCTTAAAAAAAAGGGGCAGGAGACATAAAGAACTTGCCTACTATTATGTGCAAAAGCTTCTCAAGTATTATCACCAATTATTGCAACACCCCTTTAACAAATCCATTGAATCATCTACCTTCTCAACAATCCTCAAAATAGCGAGGGCCCCTCTGGTCCAAAAAGGAGGTGACCAAGCTGACTTGAATAACTATAGCCCAAATATCTAACTTCCCACTCCCTCTCTAAAATCTTTAAAAAATTTAAATTTCATAGACAGATCTATTCCTACCTCGTCTAACACAACATATTAAACCCTTGTCAGTTCGGATTCAGGAATAGCGAAAGCACAAATGATGCTATCATACACATGCAAAAACTAATATATACCACACCGAAAAGAAAGAAGTTCCGCTGGGCATTTTCTTTGATTATGTAAAGCTTTTGATAAAGTCGACCAAGAACTGCTGTATACTAAATTAACACACTATGGTATCAGAGGCCACTCCCTCAACTACCAAAGTCATAAACTTAGTAACAAAACTCAATATGTGTATGCAAATGGTGCAAACTCTTCCACCCAAACAATCACAGTAGGAGTCCCACAAGGAAGTGTCCTTGGGCCACTCTTCTTTCTCATCTACACAGTGATCTACAGAATGCAAAAACAGCTACTGAAACCCATATTATTGCAGATGACACAACATACGTCTTCTCCCACCCAAACCAGTCATACAAGCAACATTGTCAATGCCAAATTGCAGAAAATATCTGCCTGGATGATTAATAAACTTACCCTGAATACAGATACAACATATTTCATTCAGTTTGGAAACAAAGCTGCAAATGATCCAATTAACATAATGCTAAATGGATCATCAGTCACAAGACTCACAGAGGGAAAATTCCTAGGTATCCACCTTGACAGTAGCCTTAAGTTCCAGACATGCAAAAAAATCACCAAGAAAATTTCTAAACTGTAAGCCTTGTGGTTTAAGCGCTTTTTTTTGATTTATAATAATAATCAAGACGAAAACTATAAAGATAAGGACCTCGTTCCACAGTCAGCTTTTTCCCGGGATGTACCATTCACCGTACCCTTATCTTGCATATGGGAAATTTTTGCATGGATCAACAACACCCAAACACCTAAAACCCCCAATAACCCCAGAAGGGACAGTAAGAATGAAACAAATTCCCACTCCGCCACATACCCCACCAATTTTTCAAAAGTCGAACTTCACCTTTAAGAACACCCAACTTTTATGTGCCTACTACATAAAAAAACAAAAACAAAACAAATAAAAACCCCCCACTCAAATTTTCCCCTCCCCAAA
Organism: Cherax quadricarinatus; assembly: GCF_026875155.1. NCBI lineage: Eukaryota > Metazoa > Arthropoda > Malacostraca > Decapoda > Parastacidae > Cherax > Cherax quadricarinatus. The sequence continues at coordinate 14,059 of NW_026469827.1, forward strand.
CCCTTAAAGGACACGTGACCACAACACAAGGCACAGATCTCTTTTTGATAAAACATCGAGTCCCAACCACGTTAAAAACTCTATGACTAATAGAGCCACAGACTGGGGGAATACACAGACCCCCATCTCACTAAAAATTTATGATCTGATAAAAATGCCCCAAACAAAAACAATATACCAGATCACAAATAATTGAGGTTCAAATCTGTTTCGAGGAGCCCCCAAACCACAAATGAACTAGTCACGGGGAGCATTCACCAAATTTTAACTTTAATAACAAAAAAAATAAAGTGGGGCCAAATAAACCAAGTCCTAACCGAAATAAGCTGGGGAAAATATACTAAGCAACACAGACCCAAACTTTTGCCTAAAAAAGATTAACCGGTGGCCTCGATGTATGCACAAAACTTATTCCTCAAAAAAAAGGGGGATATGTAAAAAAGAAAGAGACAGGGCTCCCCCTTTCAGGCGACGGAAAAGAATAACAGAGCGCTAAAAAGGTCAATAATCTGAAATGCCAGGGACAGGTCGAGAAATACAAGCTCGAACAAGCTAAAAAAAAATCTTTAGGAGTCGGAATCGGGGGAAGAACAAAAACCCCAAAAATGAAATCGAAAGCCCCCCCCAAAGTTTTGGGGCCCCCTTTATTTAAAAAAGAGGGGCCCACACAGAGACAAAAAGGAAATGAGTGAGCACTAAAGCCCAAAGACTCGTTTTTAGAACCGCTAACCAGATGAGAGTCGAAGATCAAAATAAATTTTTTTATGAAGACCAAAAAATTTTGATTAAAACAAACCTTCCGTTTATCTGACGAAAAAGACTTCGAACGGGGCGAAAATGACACCCCTGCATTTTCTCCCCCGGGGCCGACCTGGAACTCGGGTTTTCACAAGAACTGAAAGAAGCCCCTTCACTAGTTTTTTTTCCCAAACCTATGGAGGGGGGCAGGACACGGGGTGTCCCATTTACTAAAAACAACGACATAGCCCCACTCCACAAAGGGGGCGAAAGCAACAGCAAAAACTAAAGACCAATAGCACTAAAACCCTATCATAAAAATCTTTGAAAGGGTCCTAAGAAGCAAGATCACCACCCTCTAGAAAACCCCCAGTTTCAAACCCAGGGGCCCTGGGGGTTTTGAAAAAGGGGCGCTCCTGTCTTCTCAACTACTGGATCACTACGAAAGGTCCTAAAAAGCACTAGAAGACAAAAAAAAGCAAGAAATATCAGACTTTTCAAAACCTTCGACAAATGTGACCCGGCGTAATAGGCACAAAAAAGCGCGCTAAAAGGGAAAAAACCCGGGAAAAATCGGGCGAGGGTCATAAATTTTCCCCACTAAAAGAACACAGAGAGTAGTCGTCAAAAAGATAAAGTCCGAGCAGCTACGGGGAAAAGCTCTGTTCCACAAAGGAAGTACTAGTCCTCTTGTTTTTCCCCATCCTCATATCCGACAAAAAGGGTGTCACCCCAGCACCGTGGGCCCTTTCCTTGCAATGACCCCCGAACTCATGCCCAGTGTTTTCCCTTTGCAGACACTCCCAAGGCCCAGGGAACATCAACCAAATTTTTTCCAGTGGGCTGCAGAAAACAATAAATTCAACGATGAGAAATTTCAATTACCCCAGATATGGTAAACATGGGGAAAATTTAAATCTTCATCAGAGAACAAAAAAAAAAATTTCGGGGCCACAAAATAGGGGCGAAACACCAACGTCAAAGACCTGGGAGGGGATTATGCCCGGAGGACCCAAAAACCTTCAAGGCCCAAAACATTGAAATCAATCGCATCTCCCTAGAAAAATAAACGGGAGGAAAATGAAAACCCTTCAAAACGGGGGGAGGCCAACCCATGTTTTTGACACCTTCAGGTCACTTGCCCCTATTGGCTGGAATATTTGCTGCACCTAAAGCACCTTTCAAGGCGGGTTTGAAATTGCCGACCTAAAAAATTTACAGAGAACTTTCACAGGGCGCCAAACGGAGAAAAAACCCCCTTTAAATTTTCCGGGAGCGCTTGGGGTTTCCTAAACCTGAATTCCCTGGAACCCCAAAAGGGGGAGAGAAAAAGGGATTATATACACCGGAAAATCCTAGAGGGACTAGTCCCGAACTTGCAAAACGAAAATCACCACACGAAAGCAAAAGCCCGGGCAACGATGCCCCCACCCCCCCAATGAAAAGCAGGGGTTTCACTAGCACTTTAAGAGCCCCATAAAATTAATTTTCCGGGGCCCCCGAGACTGTTCAACTGCCCCCCAGCCACATGGGGGGATTCCCAACAGCCCCCGGGGCAGTCTTCAAGCTGGCACGGAAAAAGCACCTAAAGCCCATTTCCCCTGATCACCGGGTTTTGGGGCCTCGAACGTTTTTTTTCGTGAAGCCAGCAGCAACAGCCGGTTGATCAGGCGCTGATCCCCCGGGGAGGCCTGGTCACAGCCCGGGGCCCGGGGGGCGTTGACCCCAAAAACTCTCTCCAGGTAAACTCCAGGTAAACAAAAAGGGGCCCAAAAAAATTTAGGAGTCATTACAAAAGATACAAAAGGGTAACCCATCTGAAAATAAATTTAAACGTTTCTAAAAAAAGCCATTTTATTCACCCTAACAAAAAATGCTAAATACCCCTTTTACTCAATTATGTTATTTCCCCCCCCAAAAACTTTCAAAAAATCACTTTAAACCCCTTTTTACCCACTTTTGATGGGGAAAAATATTTAAAACTAAATTTCATTGTTTTCACTAAAAACACTTTTGTATTTTATGAATATATTTTTTTGTCTTTAAAAAATTAATTCACTTATAATTAATAATCTACGGAAACAGCTATGACATAAAAAAAAAGTACCCAAACGGTGGGAACCCTCTCCAAAGAAAACGTTTATTACGTGCTGAAAAACCTGCCCTTTCTCGCACTAAAACCTTTTCACCATTTATCCAAAACCTCACCTATGTATTTGTTTTGGGGACCCACGGGCCAGCAACACTCAAACCCCAATAAAACCCAAAAAAAAGCCGCAGTAAGAATAATCACTAAACCCCATCCCTGGCAACATCCCCCCCCCACTCTTCAAGACCCAAAAACACCCCCCTGTTCAGCCCAGTAAGGTCTAGTGATGAGGGGGAGGCCCGTTGTGTTAAGTGGGCCCTTTGGGCCCCCCTATTTTCAGAACTGTTAAACTCACCCAACTGATAACCCCATCATGCAAAAAAATATCTTTGGGAAAGCGCAGCTGAATTGCTGCTGGAACCTTATTTTTACCGGGAGAAAACCCGGGGGAGAGATTTCCCGGGGGTAAACGCCCCCGCGCCCGGGCCCTGTGACCGGGCCTCCTGGTGGATCGGACCTGATCAACCAGGCGTTCCCCTGCGGGCTGCACGAAAACCCAAACCGAAAGAGCCACAGCCCGGCTGATCAAAACCGGGGAACTTTAGGTGCTTGTCCAGTGCCAGCTTGAAGACTGCCAGGGGCCCTTTTTGGTAATCCCCCAAAATGTGGGGCTGGGGGGGCAGTTAAAACAGTCTCAGGCCTCTGACAATTTTTGTATGGTCTCTTAACGTGCTAGTGAAAACCCCGGGCTTTTCATTGGGGGATGGTGCATCGCCCCTCCAATTTTTTTGCTTTCGTAGTAAAGTATTTTCGTGTGCAAATTTTTGTACTATCCCCCCTTTGGATTTTCCCGGGTATATAATCATGTATCTCTCCCTCCTGCGTTTTCCCGGGGAAAAACAGGTTTTGGGAAACCCCAAGCACTCCCAGTAATTGAGGGGTTTTATCTCCGTTTTGCGCGCCGTGAAAGTTTCTTAACATTTTTTCCCAGGTCGGGCCCAATTTTTACATGCCCTTTAAAAGGGGCTGTTGTGTGCACCAAAATTCCAGCCTAGAAAGAACAAGTGACCTGAAAAATGTCATCATGGGTTGGGCCTCCCTAGTTTTTTTAAGGGTTTTCAATTTTCCATCCCGTCCCTTTTTCTAGCAATGCAATTGATACACTGTTTGGTCCTTGAAGGTTTAGAAACCACCGACATGATCACCCCAGGTCTTTGACGATGGTGTTTTGCTCTATTTTGTGGCCAGAAAAATTTTTTTTGTACCTGATGAAGATTTAAAATTTCCTCCCTGTTTAACCCTATCTGAGAATTGAAATTTTTCATCGTTGAAAATTCTATTGTTTTTCCCGCGCCCCCTGAAAGATTTGGTTTTATGTCCCCCCTGGACCTTTTCCCGTGCCTCAATGGGAAAACAAATGCATCAGATTCGGGGTGTCATCTGCAAAGGAAGACACGAAAGCTGTGGCGACATCCTTTTTCTATGGGCGGATATGAAGGGTGAGGAAAAGATGGGAGCGAGTACTGTGTCCTTGTGGAACAGAGCTTTTTAAACCCTTTGGGTGCCTCGGACTTTAATCCCGTTGACGACTACTCTGTGTTCTGTTGTGAGGAAAATTTTAAAATCCATCGACCGACTTTTCCTGTTTTTCCTTTTGCCCCCAAATTTTTTTTCGCAAATTAAAGCCATGGGGCACACTTTTTCGAAGGGGTTTTGCAAACCGGGATAAAATTTCCCTCTGCATTTTTTTTTCTTCTAGTGCATTTTTGGACCTTGGGGCGTAGGATTCCAAATTGAACAGACAAAGGGGACCTTTTTTAAAACCCCCTGTTTCCCTGGGGGTTTTGTAACTGATGGGTTTCAGATTGGGGGGGATCTTGCTTCTTAGGACCCTTTTTAAAAAATTTTTATGAAAATGGGGGTGTTAGGGGGTAAATTTGGTTTTGTAAAAACTTTGCTGTTGTTTAAAATGCCCCCTTTGGGGGAGTGGGGCTTTTTCTGTTGTTTTTATTTAAATGTGGGGGCGAACCCCCCTGGGCCATGCTCCCCCCCATAGGGTGGAAAAAAGGTCGTGATAGGGGCTTCTTGGGGAGTTCTTGATGAAAACAGAGTTTTAATGGGGTCTGGGCCCGGGGGAGATGCATGGGGATTTCATTTACGCCTGTTTTGAATCAATTTTGGGGTCCCGGGTAAAAAATCGGGTAGGCTTTTGTTAAAACAAATTTTGGGGGCTCCTCATAAAAAATTCATTTTTTCTTCACTTTTGTCTTTTTACGGCTTGCTAAAAAATGAGTCAATTGGGGGCTTTAGTAGCTCACTCATTTCCCCCTTTCTGCATTTTGTGTAGGACCCATCTTGTTTTAAATAGGGGCCCCAATACTGGGCGTTGTTCTCGATTTTGTTTGGCATAGGAAAAGAAATACTTTGGGTTTCTTTCGATTTTTAATTTTTGGCTTTTAGTTCTTCCCGCGATTCCCCGATTCCTAAAGGATTCTTTTTGCTTTTTGTGTGAACTGTGACCCAGTGATATACCTATTAAAAAAACAAACATGTTGATTTGAAGTGGTTGTAGGAGGCCACAAACCCTTTACTCCCCCCTCCCCTGTCCCCCCCTCCCTTTCCCGGGTTTGGAACTTAGCCATTTCCCCCTCTATTTACTTTTGGTCCCGAGGCAAATTTTTGCCAGAAACCAAAATAAATAATTGGGGTGCCCGTGTCAGTCCTCTGTGCTGCACTCCCCCCATCTCAATGTTCTCCTGTGTGCCTACCCCTGCTGCAACAAATATCCAAGTGGTTGACAAAGGGCTTAGCAAGCACATTCAAGCAGGCTTGGGAAAACAGCCTTTTCCCAAACTACCAGAACAAGCTAAGGTTAAACCTGCAGTTTTACAGCTGCCCCAAGGCCCAGCATTCTACGTAAACTTTTAAAAGTGCTGCTTAGGGGCTTTTTTTTTATTTTAAAAATAATAAAACAGTGCTGCTAGCCCTACCCCTGGTTTTCCCCCGTATTGGGTTATTTTTAAAAACAATTTAAAGAGGGATTTCAGTACTGACTTTTTAAATGGGACATGCCAGAGGTTCACCTATAAACATAGTAAGGTTTTTGGGTAGAAGTGTTTAAATGCTGCAGATTTGTTGTAACCCATTTGCACAGTGATTTCACTGACTTAGGATATTGTGCTAAACCCTCATTTCCCATAGGTTAAAAAGAGTGAGGAATGTCTGGGGCCCGCTGGGGGACCCTTAAAAGGGACTGGAAGACCGCATGCCCCCCCCTTAACCCCTACTGCAGGGGGTCCCAGTGAGGGGAAAGTCTCTTCCTCGACTTTCCCCATTCCCCCGGGAAACCCTTAAAAACCGGGCACCATGGAAACCCTGGACACGGGGGGCGGCCCTCATTACTAAAAACAAAAGACATAGCCCCCTCCACAAAGGGGGCAAAAGAAACAACAGCAAAGAAAATAAAGACCCAATACAAATAACACCCCCTAAACATAAAAATCTTTGAAAGGGTCCTAAAAGCAAGATCAAACCCCCCATCTAGAAACCCAAAAAATTTTCACAACCCCGGGCAACAGGTTTTTTGAACAGGGCGCTCCTGTCTGTCCCCAACTACTGGATCACTAACGACCCGGGCCCCAAATGCCCTAGAAGACAAAAAGAATGCCAGAAGTAATATTACAACTTTTCAAAAGCCTTTGACAAGTGTACCGGCGAAATACCCACAAAATGCGCGCTAAAGGAATAACGGAAAAAAGTCGGTCGATGGACTATTTTTTCCTCACTAACAAACACAGAGATAGTCGTAACAGAGTAAAGTCCGAGGCAGCTAGGGTGAAAAGCTCGTCCCACAAGGCACGTACAGCTCCCCCTTTTTCCTCATCCTCATATCCGACATAACAAGGGTTCAGCCACGCACCCGGTCTTCCCCTTTGGAGATGACACCCAAACTGCATGACGTGTCTTCCATTGCAGACACTGAAAGGCTCCAGGGGGGACATCAACCAAAACTTTAGTGGGCTGAGAAAAAAATAGAAGTTTTAACGATGAGAAATTTTAAATTCTAGATAGGGAAACATGAGGAAATTAAATCTTCACAGAGTACAAAAAAAATTCGGGCCCCAAAATAAACGAAACACCAACGCCCAAAAACCAGGGTGATTAGTCGGAGGATTCACCTTAAAAGGGCCTAAAAATTTTATCAACGCACTGCTAGAAAAATCAGGGGTGGATAATGAAACCTTCAAAACTAGGAGGCCAAGCCCCGATGACACCTCAGGGGCACTTGTTCTATCTAGGCTGGAAAATTTGGCATCTAACAGCACCTTTTAAGGCAGGTGAAATTGCCGACCTAGAAAATGTACGAGAACTTTCACGGCGCGCTTTAAAGGGGATAAAACACCCCAATTATGGGAGCGCTTGAGGTTCTAAACCTGTATTCCCCAACGCAGGAGGGGGAAAATACATGAAATTTTAAACACCTGGAAAACCTAGAGGGGCTTACCAACTTGCACACGAAAATCACTCACTACGAAAACAAAAGACTTGGCAGACGATCACCTCCCCCCCAAAAAAAGCGGGGGTCACTAGCACTTAAGAGCCAACAATAAGTGCAGGGGGCCCCAACTGTTCAACTGCCCCCCAGCCACATAAGGGGGGTTACCAACAGACCCCTGGGGAGTCTTCAAGCTGGCACTGGACAAGCAACTAAAGTCTTTCTGATCAGCCGGGCTTTTGGCTCGTCGTTGGTTTGCGTGCAGCCAGCAGCAACACCCCGGTTGACAGGGGTGATCCACCAGGGGGCCGGGTCACAGACCGGGCCGCGGGGGCGTTGACCCCCAAAAACTCTCCCGGTAAAAATCCCCGGTATGGGAAAGGGCGAGTTTAGCGATCCCGGCCAACAGCGCTCCCAAACCAGCCCGTGAAGGCCCAAATTTTCACTGCACATCATCTGTTCTGAATCCCCGAATGCCCTTTTGAACTTCTACAGTTTTCCGGCCGTACTTCGGGTTGTAAAAAGTTTTTAGTATAAAAATTTTTTCTGTCATTCAAGACCTTGCTAGATGTGTTAAATGCTGTGGGTTTGGAGTAATTGACAAGTTAAAAGGGGGTAACTCTCGAGCGACTGGGGCCCGTGAATGACCCTTTAAAAATTTCACTGCAAACCCCAGGCCCCACAACCCCTATTGCCTTGTCTAGCAGGTGACAAAAATAAACCCCCACTAAAAAAGAGAACTTACACACTTTTTGGTCCGACTTGGACCATTGACAAAGTCACACAAAAAGAGGGGGGGCAGGAGGGTATATATAGGGAGGAAAAGGGGGTGGTGGAGTAGTAGTGGGAGTAGTATAGAGTAGTGTATGTAGTAGTAGTACAAGATTGTATATAATACCGACAAGATGAATTGACCCAGCACAAAACTCGGGCATCCCCATCATAGACTTTTTCCATCCAGCCAGCCCCTGGATGGCGAAAGTCCACAACAAAGACAACCGACGCCACACATGTCTTAATTTCATCAGTATTGTTTAATATTAGAAAAGAAGAGGTATAGTAGTGGAGAAGGGGAAAAGGGCGAGCCAAGCAAATACAAAGGAAGGGGAGCACTGCAAGAGAGCTAGACCCCACAGAGGGAGAAAAGCGCACAGAGGTGGAGAAAGGGGAAGTGGTGAAATAAATAAGAAGGAACGAAACACGAACTAAGAGAAAGACAACCCCGAGGAGCAAAGGAAAGGGAAAGGGGAAAAGAGGAAGAAGAAAAAAACAAAAAATGAAAAAAGAAAAAATGAGGATTGGGTTAAGTCAGGTGTTCTGAAGTTTGGAGCATTTACAATTATGGGAGAGAAAGGGATCTACGAGACGAAGCCCGGGGTAAGGTTCATACAAGGAAAATTGTGTATTAGGAATTCAACTAACGGGGACGTTCGAGTTTTGGGAAATAGGGAAGACATTTTGCAGAAACCAGTCAATGGATGGCTATGATCTCTGACGGGAAAAAAAAGCATTGTTTTTGCGGGAAGCCTAACATATTTTTTTGCTCCCTAAGTCTTCATAAACCTGAATTTTCCCTTCGTCCTACATATCCTAGAGGTTCTGTGTCTTATTTTTCCTTTCTTCTTGGGTGGGGCCCAAAACCCCATCCCCTTTTGGTACTTTTTCTCCCCGCCCCCCCTCCGTCACTCTCAAGACTTCACTGAACGGGTTCGCTCCTCCCCAAACCCTTTAAAATGATCTTTACTTGAGTCCCTCTTCACCAAGTCCCCCTGATATGTCCTTTATTTCCTTAGAAGAAGGCCCATGAAGGGTTCTTCATTCCCCCATCCCCCCTAATGTCTTTTTTTTGATCGATCCGCCTCTGTGTGGGCTCTAATCCTTTTCCCTTTCCAAAGGGAAATATTATTCCCTCAAACCTCGGTGTCGCTATGGGTTTTTCCTCTCCTCCTGTCCTTGTAATTTACCTGGGAAAACTTCGAGACTGTTCTTCTTCCTACCCCCGATTGCAACCCTTTACTTGGCTCCCTAGTGGATGACCTTTGTTGTGGCCTCAGACTCCAGTCTCTTCCAAACCTTTTCTTGAAGCTCTTAATAATCTTGCCCCTTCCATTAAAATTTGAAACTAAAAGGAATCTAATTCCTTGTTTCCCTTTCCCTTTGATGCCCAGCCCCACCGCTCAGATACATTTTTTTTTCCTTTTCCTTTACCGAAAACCTATGCACAGTGGCAGTACTTTTCACTACTTTCTCATTTTTTCCCCTGTCAAGAAAAGGGTTCTTATCTCCCCCTTTCTCCGTGCCCTCTGCATCTTTTCCCAGTTCCTTCCAGCAGAAATTTCCACTCCCTTTTAATTCGTTCTCCGTCTTTGGTACCCTTCCCATTTCATAGACCTGCCCTCTCACTCTAAAAACCAAATTTTTTCTTCCCAAACTCTCTACCTAAACCTTCATCCTCTGCCTTCCCTACATTTTTGGGCTTTTAATCTCAACTTCTCTCTGTCCCCTTTGCATCAAGCTTACCTTCCGCCAACTAAAACTCTTCGCACTAATCTCGTTCATACCTCTCCCTTTTCCCTCTACAGATTTCCCGGTGTCCTCATTTCTTCTCCTCCTGTCCCCTTCAATATTCGGGGAAACTGGTCATCTTTTTGACAACTTTGGGAACAAAAAAAAGTGTTAGGCTTTCCGACACTAACAATGTCTTTTCTGTCACTCAAGATCATGCCCCCTATTGACTGGTCTTTTGCAAAACGTCTTCCTACTTCCCAACTCGACAGTCGCGTCTATTTAAACCTCTCAATAAAAACAACTTTTCCTTGTATGAACCTTAGCCCTGGCTTCGTTCTGTAGATGCCTTCCTCCCCACTACATTTTAAAATGCTCCAAACTTCAAAAACCCGGACTTAACCTAACCTCATTTTTTTTTTTTTTTCTTTTTCTGTTTTTTCTTCTTCCTCTTCCCCCTTTCCTCTTTCTTTTGCTCCTCTGGGTTGTCTTTCTCTCTCATGTCTCGTGTTTTTGTTCCTTTTTCTTTTTTTTCACCCCTTCCCCTTTCAAAGCACCTCTGGCGCTTGCCTCCTCTGTGGGCACTAGCTCTCTTGCAGTGCTCCCCTTCCTTTGTATTGACTGGCTCGCCTTTCCCCCACTTCTACCATACCACTACTACTACCCTTCTTCTCTACTACTACTACAACTACGATAAATTAAGACATAGTGCGGCGTCTGTTTGTCTTGTTGTGGACGTTTCGCCATCCAGTGGCTGGCTGGATGGCGAAACGTCTAGATGGGGATGCCGGTGTTGTGCATGTGTCTTAATTTCATCTTGTCGGTATTATATACAACTCTTGTACTACCTATACTACTACTACTACTACCACCCCCTCTTCCTGCCTTATATAGCCGTCCTGCCCCCCCTTTTGTTAGTGTACTTTGTCAATGGCCCCAAGTCGGACCGAAACGTCGTCGTAAGCTTCTCTCTTTTATGTGCGGGTTATTTGTGTATCGTTCCAGTCACGGTATTGTGCCTTTTTTGTTATCTAGCGAGGTGAATATCCCTTCCTTGTCCCTTCTCTCTTATGGAATAAAGGCGGTTTCGCTGACCCAAAAGTAACAGAATAACTCTTCCACCTCAAGCAGCTGAACTAGAAGTGACCTATGGATGTGAACGAAGTAAATGATGGTGAAGGCGAATTCGTACGTTTTAGAAGTAAGGGAGCTTTGAAAAAAGAAAGAGGATTTCAAAGGAGGCTTGCTGCAAGAAACAACGAGAGCAACAACAACCATTGCAGAACGGTTAGGCTTGATTTCCCTGCTAACACTGAGTTTGAGGTCAAGTTTAGATGGTTTTACGAAGCTTCATTAGACAACCCAGAGGAAAAAACCTTCGGATTCGCTTTCGTCATGACGAGGATAATTACGTTTTTGTTACTAAAGACCCAACATTCATAGAAAAACTTCTTACTCATAAATATGCTAACATCCAACTCCAAGCTGCCCCACCAAGATCACCTAAAGTGCTTATTGTCATCCACAATGACATAAGAAATCGTAATGACACGATTGCAAATAAACCATACCCCCGGCCGGGATTGAACCCGCGGTCATAGAGTCTCAAAACTCCAGCCCGGGTTCAATCCCGGCCGGAGGTATGGTTTATTTGCAATCGTGTCATTACGATTTCTTAAGTCATGTTGACGGCAGTGAAGGGACTTGAGCTAGAGTTCGTCACGGCCACGCTAGCTGGAGATTCGTCTGTAAAAACTTGCATTTGTGGTCACAGAGGTGCCTGTGCTAACTTTCCTATGGTGTAGAAATATACCTAGTTGGATGAATCTTATTGTGGCTAGCTGGTCTAGTGGCTAGCGCGACGGGCTGGAGTTTTGAGACTCTATGACCGCGGGTTCAATCCCGGCCGGGGGTATGGGTCATCCACAATGTCAATAAGTACTTGGATCCTAAATTCCTGTTGTCAGATCAAGTTGCAAACCCTCGTCGACTTCCAAATCATCTGATATTGGCTGAGTGGATTGGCCAAGGGACTCCACCATCATATATCTACTCTCGTGCAGCGCTTAACAGGAGTTACAAAATAGCTTTGTACAAACCACCTCACCGTAGATGCTACAAGTGTCAGCGCTGGGGTCACATTGCTTGGAAATGTCCAGCTAAGTCACACTGGTGTGCAGTGTGTGCCAAGGCTCATCCTTCTAACCAGTACTATGATATGATCAAGAAACACCAGACCGTTGCATTAGAATGCATCAATTGTAAGACTCCAGGAGTCACAGCTGCTCATGCTGACTTCAGAGCGAAAGCTGCTCACATCGCCAGCCGCAGGGCTCCCGCCTCACCCATCACCCCCCATGATGAGGCAGTAGGTCTACCAGATACTTCATGTCTGAATACTGACCCATGCCTGATTTCAGACAATATGGTTGAGCGAGTCACTCTGGGAGTACATCAACAGAGCACGATCACGTCTGCTATCAACACATAGTAATGCTGTTTGGTGTTGACACCACCTGTCTGGCTGAGTCGCTGTCAGTAAAGCCACCTGGCTCAGCTGACCGGGACTTCATACCTCCAGATGAAACTAGTCTTGCTGGGGTGGTACACAACATGCAACTGCGCATAACAGTACTGGAGAAGCAACAATGGTGTTTGAAACAACTTAAGCACCACGAGGAAAAACTTACAGAGGTTGCAAATGAGTACATCAACCCACAGATAGTCAGCCATTATGAAAATGAGTGTGGTGATGATGAACAAACTGATGATTGCAGTGGCGTTAATAATTACAAAAATGATGAATCTGATAGTGATGTTTACAATCACAGTGAAGATGATAAGGGCAGTGAAGACCATCATGATAGTCAACCTGATGAGTGTAATGTATTGATAGATACTGAGTGTGGAGATGACCCGGTTGTTGATAATGGTGTATGTATCACTGGTCATAATGATGAGGAAAGTGATACATGTGATGATAGTGATGAGTGTAATAAAAGCGGAGAGTTGAGTGCGAGGGATAGTGTCCTTCCCAAATACATTCACAGACAAAGAGCGCAGTGACCTCTGTTTACAAAGACTCCCAAGAGGTCTCACAAATGGAAGGCACTTAGGAGACTCAGGGAAAAGGGAAATAATACTGATGATATTGATATTGATTATGTCGTTTGTTATTTAGTAAGTTTTTTCATTTGCTGAGAAATTGAATACTATCCCTGGACTTTTATAATGGAACCAAACTCGTATAAACATCCAATTTAAGTTGGAATATTGCGTCACTTAGAAAAAGATTTTCTGACCTGCATCATAAAGTAACCACTGACACCATTGATGTTGTGTGTCTACAAGAGTGCAGAGTCCTGAAAAATCCCCAAACCCCCCAATTGCCATCATTTGTTGCATATAATCTCAAATTTTACTAATTCTTGTGTTCTATATATTAAAAAATCACTTCCCCATCAACTTCTTGCACATAAAAAACAGAGGGGCTACAGTATCACGGTGTTAGGATTTTTATTGGGAACTCTGCTCTCAACATATTTAACTTGTATGCTCCTGCTGATAAGTTTAATTACTTGGAGGTCCCAACTTGTGCTCAGTCTGAACCTACTCTCATTTTTGGTGATTATAATGCAAGACACAAAAGCATTGGAAACTCTCAGTTTGTTAATCGTAATGGCAATCAACTGTTGTCACTCTTAAACAGCCATGATAATGTGCAAATTGTAGGTGACCTTGAACTCACACATATCTATGGAGGTGTCCTTGATCTGTGCCTGGGCTTCAACATTACTTCTGCCAGCTGTGAGTCTTCCATTGTAACAGATATAGCATCTGATCATTTCCCAAGGCAAACCTCTCTAGATATTGTTAATACTATTCTCCTTGGTGGGATATTCAAACGGAAAGTCTTAATGTTTTTCCCCTTTATCAACATGATGACTTTGTTGCGCATGTGACTGACTGGTATAATTCCTATGAGTGTACCTCTGTCGAGACTTTTAACAATGACCTTGTGAGCAGTATTCAGAACTCTTAGAGCCGCCTCTGAAACCTCCTACTACTCTAAATCCAAAGACTTCCATAATAATCATAAGTCTTATAAAAACCATACCTATTACAATGATTCTAAACTTCGAACATTGAAACGTATGCTCGCAGACTAGGCCTAGCCTATAGAAACCATCGTACCCCTGAAATGCTGAGCCTCTTCCAAACTGCCCTTTTCTGCTGCCAGAGAGGTATGACAGAGCTGCGGCAAACAGACTGGGAACCAATTGTCAATGGTTCTAATGCTCACACCCCACTTAGCCGGCATGGAGGGACATAAATAGAATAAGGTAACAGGGAAATGGGCAGATCGCGCACCCTCATCCCTTACATAGGGCGAATGAGTTAGTCATTTCTTGGGCTGCTACATCTAGCTATGACAGTCTTCCCAGTACCACACAGGCGAAATTAAATGACAAATATGAGCAAGGGAGAGACTTGTTTGCTTTATGCTCAGCAAGGCAGATGACTGCAACATCCTTTCACTAATTTTTAACTTGATGCAGCACTAACTAAGGGCAACTCCCGTCGCCTCGTGAGGATAGTATTTCTTACAATATACTCAGATTGCTGTGTCGAGTACCAGGTAATCCTTTACTTGAATTATATAACATGAGTTATGTAACTGGGGAGCTCCCCAATCATGGACCAAACCTCATTATTCCCATTCCGAAGCCCAATCAACAAAACTCATTTCGCCCAATATCCCTTAAATAGCTGCTTGTGTAAAACATTTGAAAGGATGATTCTTAACCGTCCTAATGCACAGAATTAGGAATTCTTGTCCCCCCCCCGGTTTCATGGCTTCATGCATGGAAGGAGTGTGCATCATTGCATTACCACCTTTCTCACTCTGCACACTGACAGCTCATACATACCTTCCTTGACCTTAAATCCGCTTTTGATGTAGCCAACCGACATGTAATCATTAGTGAAAATTGCCAGAATGGATGTTGGAGGATGGCTTCTCCGTGGATTAAAGGTTACCTGTCCACAAAAGTCGTCTGTGTTGTTCCAGGGACATAGAAGTGTAACTAAAGATTTTGAATTAGGAACCCCACAGGGAGGTGCGCTTAGTCCCACCCTTTTCAACATTTTGATTAATGCCTTACTTAATGCCATGCCTAGCCAGCCCCATCATTATATGGGTTTGTTTTGCTGATGACATAATGATTCACACCACCGGGTACTCCAAACACCCAAAACATTCTTAATCATGTACTAGCCTCGTGTCAGGACCTGGGGGTTTAAAAATCTCAGGGGATAAAACAAAGATACTCAACAGGCGTCCTCCTCGGCAGAGAGGCACAGTTCATCAGATCCAGTTGCATGATGGGTCTCTTCTAGAATATGTAAGCAGATACAGGTATCTAGGGTTTGAGGTTCCACTACTTGGACCTGTCGTAACGAGAACTTTGTCGCCATACAAAGAAAGGCTGAGAGCACTTAGAGTTGTGGCAGGTTTTCATCCCAGTATGGGGCTAATGTTAAAATTGTGAAAATGATGTATCTTGCTTATATTAGATCATTGGTTGATTATGCGGCGCCACTACTTGCACTCGTGTCTGAAAATGGAAAACTTGGAGGCTGGAAAAACTGCAAAACGGGAAGCAATGAGGATCATCCAAAGGATGCCCTCGTACTGCCAAAATTTTAAATATGCGGAAAGAACTTTAAAATTCCAAGCATTAGAGATCGTGTTACTGAAAAAAAATCCTTATTGGGGTCAATATGCTAGGCTAGCCCATTCAAACCCCTGCACAGAAGCCTCCAAACTTTCCTCAGCACTGGTGAACATCCTTCCAGATGGATCGAAAAAACTGGAACCGACCTCCGCATGAACCAGCTACATGATCTATATCAAGTTAGACAACAGAGACATTTCCCTGCTCCATGGGATATTACCCCATTACAAACTACCATCCCTCCATTTCCCCCCAAAACTCTTCTTAAATCACAACCAAAGCTTCGTCTTGAAGCCAAACATGATGCCTTAAGCTGTATTGATAACTTAGTCACACAGAACACTCTTTCACAAATTATTTACGTACAGTACTCGCTCCCATCTTGTTCCTCATCCTCATATCCGACATAGACAAGGATGTCAGCCACAGCACCGTGTCTTCCTTTGCAGATGACACCCGAATCTGCATGACAGTGTCTTCCATTGCAGACACTGCAAGGTTCCAGGCGGACATCAACCAAATCTTTCAGTGGGCTGCAGAAAACAATATGAAGTTCAACGATGAGAAATTTCAATTACTCAGATTTGGTAAACACGAGGAAATTAAATCTTCATCAGAGTACAAACAAAATTCTGGCCACAAAATAGAGCGAAAACACCAACGTCAAAGGGCCTGGGAGTGATCATGTCGGAGGATCTCACCTTCAAGGACCATAACAAAGTATCAATCGCATCTGCTAGAAAAATGACAGGATGGATAATGAGAACCTTCAAAACTAGGGAGGCCAAGCCCATGATAAGAATAAGAAAATAAAAAAGGAAGGAACGGCAGGAGGCCTGCTGGCCCCTAAGGAGGTCCTTTACAATTCATCCCCCTCCATTTT